>JAUNZO010001045.1:0-144594 GCA_031894775.1 Chloris gayana
ATGAAAGTGCATCTAGGCCCCTAATTATGGTTTTGAGTGATTGACGTCAATACAATTAAAAATGACTAATATTCTAAATGAGCTTGTGCGCAAGTGCATATCTAAAATACAATTGAGAGCAAAGAAACACAAAAAGGAAGTGGCCATACTCACTCATACGTGCAAGATTTGAAAAATGGATCACTCATGCTCAAGATCAAGCTATGAAGCCTTTTATTTATGTCTTGAGTATAGGAAACACCGTACTATCAAGAGGGACACACAAGTGTGAGGTGTGAAAAATGAAAGTGCTCAAAACTCATTCCAAACACAAAATATCATATGGAGTCGGACATATCCGACTCACTCGGATATTGGACTCGGACTCCGGAGAGCTAGCCAAAGGAAATTCCACATAGACTCGGACTTATCCGACTCGATCGGACAGAGAGTCGGACTCCGTAACCGTGGCACACGATTGAAACCCTAGGAGTCGGACAATCCGACTCCGTCGGACATATCCGACTCCACAAGAGTACTCGGACATATCCGAGTTATGTCGGATTTAACACTCGGACTCCGGAGCGAAATCCATTATATCGAAACCCTAGCGAGTCGGATTTATCCGACTCACTCGGATTTATCCGAGTCGGATCCGAGCCAACGGCTCTTTTGAGTGCCCCGCCATGGCCGGTTGGCACTTCCCACACTCTCAAAAATACTCCCCAACTCACTCAAGCTCTCCTCTTCTTCAAGTTTGATTCCCCACTCCAATCCTTGGTGGATTTGTGAGAAGATTGAGGAGAAAAACGTTGAGCTTCATCTCCATCTCAAGAGCACTTGATTCTTTCGCATCGCCGGTACTTGTTGTGTTTGTTACTCTTGGGGATTCATCCCCTAGACGGTTAGGCGTTACCCAGCGAGCTACCAAGCTTGTGGTTGAGACTCGGGTCGTTTGTATTGCCCCTCCCTTCGTGGAGCTTTGATTTAGTGGATTTTAAGCCGGCCTTTGTGGCGGCTTGACGAGGTTTAGGGTTGAGAGCAACCCGGTCCTTGGTGGACTCCTCAACGGAGACGTAGGCTTCTTGGTGGAGCTGAACTTCGGTGAAAAATCGTGTGTCTTTGTGTCTCCCTTTATTTCTTGCAATTGATGTGCTATAGCTCTAGGGTGTTCTTGCTTAAATTCCTAGATTGACTTGCATAGGTGGCTTGCTTGTTTGTCTTCTTGTAGCCCTAGCTTTCTAGTGTTGCTAGCTGCTTGCTTGTTGCTTTATTTCCGCGGATTTGTCCATCTTGACTCCCGTTCCCCTTTCCGCACGAGGGAGTCGGATCTGTCCTACTCTAGTCGGATATTAGTCCATAGTCGGACTTATCCTACTATAGTCGGACATTTGAGTCGGACAAATCTTTTCTCGCGTATTTAACTTGTTAAATTAAGTGTTTTTCAGATTATCGCCTATTCACCCCCCTCTAGGCGACTTTCAATTAGTATCGGAGCGGGTATCTTCGTTGAAGCCTCACCGCTTGAAGATTAAAGATGGCAAATGAGAAAGATGCAACCGTTAGTGGTAGTGGTGAAGCAGCACCTAAGGTAACCGGTGAAGGAAGGCATGAAAACTCACCGGGTGATGCTTGGAGAAGGAAGTGGAAAAGGAATTGCCAAGGATGGAAATGTGCCAAGTGCTTTGCCAATAAGCTACAACAAAACACCATCCTCCTACAATGACGGAAGAGATGAGCATATTGGACAAGGGTCCGGTAGACTACCATATTTTGATGGTCAATACATTGATCATTGAAAAACAAAGATGCTGCTATATTTGGACTCAATGCATCAAAATGTGAGAAGTGTAACTCAAAATGGATTCTTGTGGGAATGTAGAAGCAAGCCAACCGCACAAGACTTGTTCAATGTAAAATGCAATGTGGCGGCAGCTAGTGCTCTAGTATCCGCACTTAGTCCCGCTGAGTATGAGAAGGTAACCGGATTGGAGGATGCCCATCAAATTTGGTTGAAGCTTGAATTGGTTCATGAGGGCATTGATAGTGTGAAGGAGTCTAAGCTAGAAGGGCTTAGAGAAGAGTTTAACTACTTTGTCATGAGGTCGGATGAAGGGCCAAGGGAAGCCCATGATAGAATGATGAGGATAGTTAACATGAGAAGAGCACTTGGAGAGAAGGTGTTGGACTTGGATGTGAATAGAAGGTTGCTACAAGCATTGCAAGCATGGGATGCAAACATAGTGTCCAACATAAGGGACAAAGATGGCTTTAGATACTTTACCACCGATGAAGTAATTGGAAAGGTGCTTTCCCAAAAACAGCAAATTGATCAAGGGAATAGAATCAATGCTTTGCTTAGAGACAAGGAAAAGGCTAGTGGGAGCAAGAATGATTTGGCTCTCAACGCCGAACAAGAAAAGAAAAAGAAGGTGGTTGAGGAGAGTAATGATAATAGTGATGATGAGATGGCTCTCTTCGTGAAAAGATTCAACAAGCTCATGTCAAAGAGAAGCTTCAAGAAGGATGATCAAGACAAGAGCAAGTCAAGAAAAGCCAAAAACAAGTGCTACATTTGTGGAGACAAAGGTCACTTCATGGCGGAGTGTCCGGAAAACTACAAGAACAAGCAAAACAAGAAGGGTGACAAGAAGTACAAGAAGCATAGAAAGTACCGTCGGGGTGAAGCACACATTGGGCAAGAGTGGAACTCCGATGGATCATCTTCCTCCTCCGAGTCGGAATCCGATGAAGAAAGGGGAGGGATTGCTTCACTTGTAATAGGGCTAACACCGACCAACTCCTCCTTGTTTGGAAGCTTAACCGATGATGAAGATGACACCGGGCACAAGTGCATGATGGCCAAAGGCTCCAAGGTAAACACTAATGCTAGTTCTCAAATTCCTAACATGTTTGATTTGTTGGACATTATTGAGCAGGAAAAGGAGAACAATGAGAGGCAAGAGGAGCTTCTTGAGAAACAAGAAGAAATGCTTGTTCAAGAGAAGCAAAGGGTGCTTGAACTTGAGAAGCTCCTAGAAGTTGAGAGGAAGAAGAATGAGGACTTAGTGAAGTCCCTAAAAATGGTTGAAAATAAAAGTGTGACACTTAAAGTCACAAATGTGTCACTTCAAGAGAAGTGTGATAACTTGCAAAAGGATCACAACTCTCTTAAAGTGCAATTTGAGGAAATTAAGTGTAACACTACTTCCTCTCAATCTTCGTCTTGCCCCCTACTAGCATTGAGTGTTCTAGGTGTCTCAAGGTTGATGTTGAAGCTTGTACAAGAAACATCAAGACCATTGGTGACTTGAAGAAGCAAGTGCAAGAGCTTCAAGACCAAGCACAAAAGAAGAAGAAGGTCGTTGATGACGCTAAGGCCGAGTATGCAAGGGGTGCATACACCAATGTGAGACGGTCACATGTGAAGGATGGCATTGGGTACAAACAAGGTGACAAGCATAATGCAAGAATCAACAAGAACGGCACCGAATTCATCAAGTTCACCAAAGAGAGTGGACACCAAAAGAAGCAAGTCAAGACGGAGAAGCAAATCAAGAATACTAACAAATCTTCTCTTATTTGTGATTTGCGTACTAATGTGCCTAACCCCTCTTGTGCTCTCTTTAATGATTTTGATGCGACCTATGTGCTAATGAGAAACAAGTATGGTCGTGTCTATGCGAAATATGTTAGGCCACGCAACAAGACACACAAATCTTGTGTGTGGGTGCCCAAGGCACTTGTTACTAATGTGAGAGGACCCAAACAAATTTGGGTACCTAAAAACAAAGCATAAATTGTTTTGTAGAAATACTCCTCCGGTGGCTCATCATGGGTGGTGGATAGTGGATGCACCAATCATATGACCGGAGACAAGAAAATGTTCGAGTCATTCGAGCCAAGCAAAGAAAGAAATGAATATATCACCTTTGGAGACAACGAAAAAGGCTATGTGTTGGGATATGGTAACATTCCTTTAACTTTTCCGCATTCACTTTCGAAGGTTATGCTTGTGGATAACGTTGACTTCAATTTGTTGTCTATCTCACAACTTTGTGGAATGGGCTACAATTGTTTGTTCAACGACAAGGGTTTGATTGTCTCAAGGAGAAGTGATGGCTCGATTGCTTTTGAGGGTGTGCTCAAAGGGAAGCTTTATGTTGTGGACTTTACCGCGGATAAAGCCAAACTTGACACATGCTTAGTTGCAAAGTCCGACATGGGATGGTTGTGGCATAGACGACTAGCCCATGTCGGTATGAGAAATCTTCGCAAACTCCAAAAGGGCGGTCATATCCTTGGACTAACGGATGTTTGCTTTGAGAAAAATAAAATTTGTAGTGCATGCCAAGCCGGAAAACAAGTTGGAGCACCACACCCATCCAAGAACATAGTGACAACTACAAGACCATTGGAGATGCTACATATGGATCTTTTTGGTCCCATCGCCTACATAAGCATTGGCGGTAACAAATATGGACTTGTTATTGTTGATGATTATTCTCGCTTCACGTGGGTATTCTTTTTGTGTGATAAAGGTGAAGTGAAAGATGTACTCAAGACATTCTTGAAAAGAGCACAAAATGAATTTGAAGTGAAGATCAAGGCCATAAGAAGCGACAACGGTACCGAGTTCAAGAACACTCAAGTTGAAGAGTACCTTGATGAGGAGGGCATCAAGCATGAGTTTTCGGCACCCTACACACCGCAACAAAATGGGGTGGCCGAAAGAAAGAACCGCACTCTCATAGAGATGGCAAGAACCATGCTTGATGAATACAAGACCTCCGATCGGTTTTGGGCCGAAGCAATCAACACCGCATGCCATGCCTCAAATCGGTTGTATCTCCATCGACTCTTGAGGAAAACGCCATACGAGCTACTAACCGGTAAAAAGCCCAACATCTCGTACTTTCGAGTTTTTGGGAGCAAATGTTTCATGCTCAACAAGAAACCCAAGACTTCAAAGTTCTCCCCTAAAGTTGATGAAGGTTTCTTGCTTGGGTATGGGTCAAATTGTCACGCCTATCGTGTCTTTAACAAAACCACCGGTTGCGTTGAAGTTTCACGGACGTGACGTTTGAGGAATCTAACGGCTCTCAAGGGGAGCAAGTTGTTATTAACAATGCAGATGTTGAGGCTCCTAGGGAAGCAATCAAAAGGATGGCACTTGGTGATGTGAGACCGCAAGAACCGCAAAATGATCAAGATCAACCTCCTCCTCAAGTCAAGACCAACCATGCACAAATCATGATCAAGCTGATCAAGATCAAGAGGTTGGCAATGAAGATCATGCTCAAGGACAAGATGATGAACCCATATCGCATGATCAAGAGGTTGAACAAGACGGCGGTCAAACAAGCTCACATCCACCACACCCAAGAGTGCACCAAAGCGTGCAACGTGATCACCCCGTGGAACAAATTCTTGGTGACATAGAAAAAGGGGTAATCACTCGTTCTCGTGTTTGCAATTTTTGTGAACATTACTCTTTTATCTCTTCTTTGGAGCCATTTAGAGTAGAAGAAGCACTCGAGGACTCGGATTGGGTGATGGCCATGCAAGAGGAATTGAACAACTTCACAAGAAATGAAGTTTGGACATTAGAAGAAAGACCAAGAAGCAAGAATGTTGTGGGCACCAAGTGGGTGTTCCGCAACAAGCAAAATGAAGACGGCGTTGTAACAAGGAACAAAGCGAGATTGGTGGCAAAAGGATATTCACAAGTAGAAGGATTGGATTTCAATGAAACCTATGCCCCCGTGGCAAGGCTTGAGTCAATAAGGATACTACTTGCCTTTGCCACTCACCACAACTTCAAGTTGTATCAAATGGACGTGAAGAGTGATTTCCTCAACGGACCAATCAAGGAAGAAGTGTACGTTGAGCAACCACCGGGCTTTGAAGACCCCAAGTATCCTAACCGCGTATACAAACTCCATAAGGCGCTCTATGGGCTTAAACAAGCACCAAGAGCATGGTATGAATGCCTTAGGGATTTCCTTTTGAAAAAGGGTTTTGAAATGGGCAAGGCCGATGCAACCCTCTTCACTAAGCGTTTTGATCATAATATATTTGTGTGCCAAATTTATGTCGATGACATAATATTTGGTTCTACTAATCAAACGTTCGTGATGATTTTAGTAAGATAATGACAAGGAGGTTCGAGATGTTTATGATGGGGGAGTTGACATTCTTTCTAGGATTTCAAGTCAAGCAACTCAAGGAGGGCACCTTCGTATGTCAAGCCAAGTACACTCAAGACATATTGAAGAAGTTTGACATGGACAAGGCAAAGCCCGCCAAGACGCCCATGGCTACAAACGGCCATCTCGACCTCACCAAGAAAGACAAGCCGGTTGATCAAAAGGTTTATCGCTCTATGATCGGCTCTTTGCTTTATCTTTGTGCATCTAGGCCCGATATCATGCTTAGTGTGTGTATGTGTGCACGATTTCAAGCCGCTCCTATGGAGTGCCACATGGTGACCGTTAAAAGAATCTTGAGATATTTGGTACACACACCCAACCTAGGGCTTTGGTACCCCAAGGGTTCAAAGTTCAACCTAATAGGCTATTCCGATGCGGATTATGCCGGGGACAAAGTGGATAGGAAGAGTACATCCGGGACTTGCCAATTCTTGGGTAGGTCCCTAGTGTCGTGGTCATCCAAGAAACAAAATTCCGTTGCCCTTTCCACAGCCGAAGCGGAGTATGTGGCAGCCGGTAGTTGTTGTGCACAACTACTATGGATGCGACAAACTCTAAGGGACTATGGTTACAAGTTGAACCGTATTCCACTCCTATGTGACAACGAGAGTGCCATAAAGCTAGCTTACAACCCCGTTGAGCATTCGCGCACAAAGCACATAGACATTAGACATCACTTCTTGAGAGATCATTCTATCAAAGGGGATATTGAAGTGAGTCATGTGAGAACCGATGAACAATTAGCCGATATTTTCACCAAGCCACTAGACGAAACTCGCTTTTGTTATTTAAGGAGTGAGCTAAATATCCTTGATTCTAGTAATGTGGCTTGAAGGCTTGCATATCTGCTGTGAACTAGAGTAATTGTTTTTGAAAAATAAAATTTTTGAAAAATCTTGTATGTTTTGTTCTTCGAAATCATTTGGTTCTTGATCTTTGGATCATGCGGATTTGGATGTAATCATTGTTGAAATGATTGATTGTAGCTGGCTACATCCAATGAAGTTTTAGCACATGTCCTTAAGTTTAATTGAGATCAAGAGAGAGAAGAGTGAAGGATCTTTCTGCTCCTGGAGCAAGGCAGTTAAAACCGCAGAGTCGGATTTATCCGACCCAGCCGGATTTATCCTACTATCCCCGGGGAGTCGGACATTGTCCGACCGAGTCGGATATATCCGACTCCACGGAATTTTTACCCTATAAGCCCGAATCCAACTTACCCCTTCACCCTAACTCCTCATTCAAACTCCAACCTTTCTCTCTCCTCTCCAACCGGCGGCGCAAGCTTCTTCCCGGCGATCTCCTTCCTCCTCCGGCGATTTGGAGAGTTTTGTGGGGGAGAGGGCTCTCCTACTCGGACTCTATCCGACTCCATTGTTGGCCTCAAGGTTTTTCCCCTAATCCCATCTTTTCACCTAGGGTTTAAAGTCAACTTCCATGGATTAGGTGCTATAGTGTTTCCCCGCCTAGATGTTGCATAGATGTTGTTCCTAGGATGCTATAGATGCTGTAAACGCAATATGGCTAGGAATGTGCGGTAGATCTATGCGGAATAGCGATTTTAGTAAAAATCCTGTTGTGGTCGGACATGTCCGAGTGAGTCGGATATATCCGACTCCTCTCGACTAGTCGGATTTTGTCCGACCCAGTCGGACATATCCGACTCCAACAGAATTTTCACTAAAGTTCGAAATTGTGCATTACTTCTATCCAAACTCAAATGCCTATGCTATCCATCTCATACCATTCCTTGTTTATCTCTTGCCAGCATGGGTCGTTCATCTACCAACCCCCATCCGGAAAAGAGGGCAAAGGTTGCCGGAAAGAAGAGAAGTAGAACCATCGGTCTTCCCATTGTTGAACCTAGGGAAGAAGAGGAACCCACCGAGATCCGCAGGGAGATGAGGGATGTAGTGGTCCATCCCGGAGTTGACCGCGTGATGATTGATTATGTCAAAGGGGCTGAGTCAGCGGCAACTCGAGGCAAGAGAAGTAAACTGGTTTGACATGGAACGGGAGTCTCTAGACAACCGTTTTTGGTCTCATTTTCACACGGATCGGTACATGTGTGCTTACAGGAGCAAGGTCAAGCCGACGGTGCCCATGCAAGTACATCGATTGGGACTACATGGCAAGCAGTGCACACAGCTTTGTTTGATGAGGTCATTGCTATGTGTGAGTTTCACGGACTCAAGGAGATCATGAGCTTCAAGTATGACTGGAACCAGGAGATAGTATGTCAGCTTTACTCCACTCGTGCACTTTGACAAGAACTTAGGAAGGTTTTGGTGGATGACCGATGGAGAGAAGCTCTCTTGCACCTTCAGTAGGTTTGCAAATATTCTTGGATTGAGGGACACAATGAATAGGGATCTTCGCTTGCATGATTCAGATTCTCTCAACCCGGAGCTCATGAGGTACATGTATGAGGATGAGGACACGTGCAAGCCACCCTTTGCTCACGGTCTCAAGCCTCTTTATGTGGTCTTGCACGAGATGCTTCGCCTCACTCTCTCTCCTAGGGGTGGAAATGCGGATCATGTTGCATCATATGCCAAGGATCTTTTTCATATCTTGCCCACTCGGAGGAAATTCAATATGTGGGACTTTATCTTCGAGTGAGATGTGGCACAGCTCCGTGGACGCTCGACGTGCTTGTGTGTATGCACCTTTTGTGATGTGCATGATTGAGAAGATCTCCAAGAAGACTTTCAACAAGGACTCGCATACACAAGCCCCTTCAGCCTAGGATGCCGGCCAATGCTCCTAAGACCCCCTCCTTTGGTGCTCCTCCAGCTCCTCCAGTTGCTCCAGCTGCTCCTGCTCCTACTCGGACCCGTTCTTCAGCTCCTAGCTCTAGCACGACTCCTCGTCCGGATAGAGCCCGTGGTCGTGGTGCTAGCACGAAGAGCAAGAGCGCTCTCTTCAAGATGCTCAAGGGAATCTTCAGCATGTGCCGGAGGGTAGATGCCAAGATGGACAGCCTCAAGCAAGACCATGAGGTGATAAAGGCAAGGCAGAAGATTATTCTTGATCATCTCCAGATCACTACTCCTAGAGTTCCCTCTCCCGAGCCAGCACCTCCACCTCCTCCAGCTTGAGTATCCTTGGGATTCCTTCACTCCGGAGGAGTCCTTCTACTTTGGGTACTTCCCACCTCCTCCACCTTTCTCTTCAGGTTCCGGCTTTACCACCGCTCCTACCGGCCCTAGCCCCGTACCTCCACACATACACGGTTTCACTATGAGGAGGATGAGCCTGTGGCAGCAGCCTCCGAGGAAGAAGAAGAAGAAGAAGGAGAAGAAGAAGAAGAGGAGGACATGGCCGAAGACCCCAAAGGCAAGGGCCCCGCCGTGGAGGAAGAAGAAGATGATGACGACGACGACGACGAGGATTGGGGCGATGATGAGTAGGCTTCCTCTCCTCCTTTTTGGTGTTTTGATGCCCAAGGGGGAGAAGTTAAAATTCCCGAGTTTCCGTTGTGTGTAGAGCAAGTGAGAGTTGCTCTTGTATCTTGTTTTACTTCATGGACATGTTGCTACTTTTGAGTTGTAATCGTGGTGAACTATGTGGTGTGGTTTTTTATTTGTAATAACTCGTTTTAATTATTTATGTGGGGAGCTATGCTCTATGAATGATGAATGGTGTAATGTTTTTTGTTGTTAATTTCTAGTTACATTTGTGTGATTCACATGACATATGCATTGTAGTTGTTCTTTCTTATTATATGCCTTGTGAATAAAATGGATGGTTTTAGGGGAGCGCTCTTGTTTTCTCTCAAATATGTGCTTTTGGTTTTAAAATGACCAAATATTGAATTCAACTCATGCACACATTTAGGGGAGCTCTCTTCTACTTGCTCTCTTGTTCAAGCTCTTTTTACACTTAATTGTGAATTTTAGTTGTATTGTCATCAATCACCAAAAAGGGGGAGATTGAAAGTGCATCTAGGCCCCTAATTATGGTTTTGAGTGATTGACGTCAATACAATTAAAAAGGACTAATATTCTAAATGAGCTTGTGCGCAGTGCATATCTAAAATACAATTGAGAGCAAAGAAACACAAAAAGAAAGTGGCCATACTCACTCATACGTGCAAGATTTGAAAAATGGATCACTCATGCTCAAGATCAAGCTATGAAGCCTTTTATTTATGTCTTGAGTATAGAAAACACCGTACTATCAAGAGGGACACACAAGTGTGAGGTGTGAAAAATGAAAGTGCTCAAAACTCATTCCAAACACAAAATATCATATGGAGTCGGACATATCCGACTCACTCGGATATTGGACTCGGACTCCGGAGAGCTAGCCAAAGGAAATTCCACATAGACTCGGACTTATCCGACTCAGCCGGACAGAGAGTCGGACTCCGGAACCGTGGCACACGATTGAAACCCTAGGAGTCGGAAAATCCGACTCCGTCGGACATATCCGACTCCACAAGAGTACTCGGACATATCCGAGTTATGTCGGATTTAACACTCGGACTCCGGAGCGAAATCCATTATATCGAAACCCTAGCACTCGGATTTATCCGACTCACTCGGATTTACCCGAGTCGATCCGAGCCAACGGCTCTTTTGAGTGCCCCGGCTATGGCCGGTTGGCACTTCCCACACTCTCAAAAATACTCCCCAACTCACTCAAGCTCTCCTCTTCTTCAAGTTTGATTCCCCACTCCAATCCTTGGTGGATTTGTGAGAAGATTGAGGAGAAAAACGTTGAGCTTCATCTCCATCTCAAGAGCACTTGATTCTTTCGCATTACTTGTTGTGTTTGTTACTCTTGGGGATTCATCCCCTAGACGGTTAGGCGTTACCCGGCGAGCTCCCAAACTTGTGGTTGAGACTCGGGTCGTTTGTATTGCCCCTCCCTTCGTGGAGCTTTGATTTAGTGGATTTTGAGCCGGCCTTTGTGGCGGCTTGACGAGGTTTAGGGTTGAGAGCAACCCGGTCCTTGGTGGACTCCTCAACGGAGACGTAGGCTTCTTGGTGGAGCTGAACTTCGGTGAAAAATCGTGTGTCTTTGTGTCTCCCTTTATTTCTTGCAATTGATGTGCTATAGCTCTAGGGTGTTCTTGCTTAAATTCCTAGATTGACTTGCATAGGTGGCTTGCTTGTTTGTCTTCTTGTAGCCCTAGCTTTCTAGTGTTGCTAGCTGCTTGCTTGTTGCTTTATTTCCGCGGATTTGTCCATCTTGACTCCCGTTTCCCTTTCCGCACGAGGGAGTCGGATTTGTCCTACTCTAGTCGGATATTAGTCCGTAGTCGGACTTATCCTACTATAGTCGGACATTTGAGTCGGACAAATCTTTCCTGCGTATTTAACTTGTTAAATTAAGTGTTTTTCAGGATTATCGCCTATTCACCCCCCCTCTAGGCGACTTTCGTAAAACCCATTAGAACGCATCTCCGGTGCCTTGCCGGACTATCGCTCTCTTCGTGTTTTTGGCTGTGCCTGTTGGCCCAATCTACGCCCCTATGCCTCCAGAAAATTGGAGTTCCGATCCAAACAGTGTGTCTTCCTGGGTTACACTGATGCCCACAAAGGGTACAAGTGTCTTGACATCTCCACAGGCCGTGTCTATCTCTCCCGTGACGTTGTTTTTGATGAATGTGTCTTTCCGTTCTCCAAACTCCACTCCAATGCTGGTACTCTCCTTCGTAACCAAATATCTCTCCTTCCTCCTACGTTGCGTTCTTTGGATGGTGGTGATGATTTTTTGACTAACCCTACTGACCGGGCTGGTGTTCCCTCTACTGTGCAGGATGAGCCATCTGCAATTGTCTCACATGATCAAGTTACGGGTGCCTCCTCTGCCCCTAATGTTGTTTTGCAGGTTCCTGCTCCAAACATGCCACACATCGGCGCAACAAATCCGGGCTGTGATCCCGGAGTAGATACACCGGCCGGATCAACATTGGATTCAGGTCCGCTGGCCTCTGCTGATTCTGTCGGGTCAGCGGCCCACTTGGATTTTGTTGTGCCTGCTGTCGTGCCGCCAAATGGCACCCCCGAGGCCTCGTCGCCCCCACCAGCATCCGGATCGGCTGCGATTTTTGCTTCCGTCGCCTCTCCTGTGCTTCCGCTACCGCATGTGCAGCACTCAGCTGCTCAACCTCCACCACCACCTCCTCCGGCTCTGGATCGGCCTCGCACAGGCCTGAGTCATGGTCTCCGAAAGCCTCTCGTGCGCACTGATGGTACTGTTCCCTATGGTGGCTTGTGTCAAACAGCTGAACCTCAAGATCTTCGTGATGCTTTGCTTGATCCTCGTTGGAAGGCAGCTATGCAAGATGAGTATGCAGCTCTTATGGTGAATAAAATGTGGCACTTGGTCTCTCCGCCTCCTGGTGTAAATCTTATAGACTGCAAATGGGTCTTTCATATCAAGCGTCTCGCTAATGGCTCGATTGATCAATATAAAGCTCGGTTGGTTGCTAAAGGGTTCAAGCAACGTTATGGCCTGGATTATGAAGACACTTTCAGCCCGGTTGTGAAGCCTGCCACAATTCGACTGGTTCTGTCACTTGGTGTCTCTCGTGGATGGTCTTTGCGTCAATTAGATGTGAAGAATGCGTTTTTGCACGGTGTTCTGGAGGAAACTGTTTACATGCGTCAACCACCTGGTTTTGAAGATGCTCTCCATCCTCATCTTGTGTGCAAGCTTGACAAAGCATTATACGGACTTAAACAAGCACCTCGAGCTTGGTATTCTCGACTCAGTGGCAAACTTCAGCAGCTTGGTTTTCAGGCCTCTAAAGCTGATGCTTCATTATTCTTCTTCTGCCAAGGTGGTCTCACTATGTATCTTCTTGTCTATGTGGATGACATCATTGTTGTCAGTTCTTCCGAGGGGGCTGTAGCTGCATTATTGAAGAACTTAAGGGCGGATTTTGCCCTAAAAGATTTGGGTCCGCTTTGTTATTTTCTTGGTATTGAAGTGAAGCCTCTTAAAGATGGTATTGTACTGTCACAAACACAATATACCATTGATATTCTTGCCCGAGTAGGTATGCAAAGGTGCAAACCTGTCACAACTCCACTGCCTGTCTTAGAGAAACTCTCGTTGCATCATGGCACGCCACTTGATTCAGCTCATGCCACTGAATACAGGAGTATAGTTGGTGCCCTCCAATACTTAACTTTAACTCGACCTGATATATCCTTTGCTGTCAACAAAGTATGTCAATTTCTCCATGCTCCTACTGATGTGCACTGGACAAGCGTCAAGAGGATTTTGCGTTATCTTCATCATATAGTTGATTTGGGTATGAAGATCAGACGAGATTCGTCGCTACTAGTCAGTGCTTTCTCAGATGCTGATTGGGCAGGCTGTGTTGATGATCGACGGTCTACAGGAGGGTTTGCAGTTTTTCTTGGGTCAAATCTTATCTCATGGAGTGCATGAAAGCAAGCTACTGTGTCTCGTTCAAGCACAGAAGCGGAGTATAAATCCTTGGCAAATGCAACAGCTGAAATCATTTGGGTACAATCCATTCTGCGTGAACTTGGTGTACCGCAGTCTAGAACTGCTTGCTTATGGTGTGATAATCTTGGTGCCACTTATCTCTCATTGAATCCGGTGTTTCATGCGAGAACAAAGCATATCGAGATAGATTTTCACTTTGTTCGAGAGAGCGTTGCCAACAAGCTGCTTGACATATGATTCATACCTACAGGAGATCAACTTGCCGGCGGTTTTACAAAAGCTACATCAGCTCGACGATTAGAAGATTTTCGACGCAATCTCAACCTTTGCAAGTTGTGATTGAGGGGAGTGTGAAACGATATGTATTGTAGAGTCTATCGGTTGTTAGAGATAAGCATAGTTTGTTTAAGTTGTTGTGATTTAGTTGAGATTCGTAGCTATCTCTATCTCTATCTCTAACTTGTAACTCAAGTTTGTATCTTGTAATGCATATATAAAGAGAGGAGCGGCACATGGAATTTGCACGCATTGCTTATTTCTCACAGGTTGTTCTTCCCAATATTCTATCGCACTCACCAGATGTAATAATGCGTCCCACACAATGCAATCCCATATGTCTTCATGAAGGCGCTAGACTTTTGTGAGGGGTGACGACTTTCACAATGCAATCTCGTGGATCATGAAGAGATCCAGTAACAACACGAAATTCAAAGAGAGAGTTCTTCTGCTACGGCACCTTATGTTGCTATTGTGCTCCCACGCTCTATAGCATAAAAAAAATATGAAAAAATTGTAAAAACTCGATCGGTGGGGAAAGCCCGTCCCCACGATATTTCAATTAAGAAGAAACTCTCAGTTTCCCTAACCGAGAAACCCCTCGAACCCTACTCCCGCCCTGATACTAGAAACAGACTCACCGTTAGGGAGCGTTACCTAGGCCACAGCCACAGGCCGGAAAACGGGTTGCTAGCATTAGTGCTTTGCCTTGCGGGACCAGTGACGGGGATTTACCCAGGACCTAGGAGGTGCTACCGGTAGCTCTTAACCGCTAGGCTAGAGACCCCTTGGCAATATGAAAAAATTGTAAAAAAAATATAAATAGGTATCTCATCTTCTACCATCATGTAAAAAATCAGTTACAACGCAAACTTGTGTAAGATTCAATAAAAAAGTGAAATCTGCATATAAACAGTAATAATTAACAGGTTTACTGTAAAGAGTAAAATCCATAATTATTCACGGTGTGATTTCTCTTTTTGTTTCTTCTTGCACAAAAACTTGATGCAGTTGATTTTTTCATTACGGTAGAAGATGATATCATCTATCCACCTATATATTTTTATTCCAATTTTTTTTAATATATTTTTGGTGCTACAATGTGTGGGAGCACAGTAGCACCGTAAGGTGCGCTAGCACCAGAACTCCTCTCCGAATTCAAAGATTGTGAAGAACTCCTCTCCGAGTTCAAAGATTGTGAAATACATCATTGCGTCAGTGACTTAAATAGACTTATTGGCTTGCTAGATACCAGTCATGTTCTAAGTCGACGTGAGAGTGAATTCAATGTAGCTGGTGTAATTTGTGAAACTTTTAATAAAAGGAGAACCATGTGTATTTCATTTTAAGAGGTAAAATTCTGGAATTTTTCACTTTTAAAAACATTAAGGGAGAAGTAGATTTCCTCGTAACAATATTTTGGTACAATAAGTACTCCCTCCCTTCTAAAAAGTCAACTACAACGCAAACTTGTGTAAGATTCAATAAAAAAATAGTGAAATAAGCACATAAACAGTACTCTCTCCGTCCTAATATATTTGACGTTCTAGCTCTGAGCATGAAGATTAGGAAGAGAATGAATAAAATAGGTGTACAGGAAACGAGGAAGAAAGAGTAGAGATAGAAGTATATTGGGAACAGAGAAAGACGTCTCGGAAAGTGGAATGACAATCATTTTGAGAAAAATGGATGAGCTTAGAATGTCAAATACTCTTGGGACGGAGGGAGTAACAGTTAAAGGGTCTGATGTAAACAATAAAATCCAAAACTATTCACTGTGTGATTTCTCTTTTTTGTTTCTCCTTACATGAAAACTTGTTGCGGCTGATTTTTTTTTTGCATTATGGTAGAAGATGATATGATCTATCCATTTATATTTTTGTTATAATTTTTTTGTGTGTTCTTTTGTGCTACAGTGTGTGGGAGAAAGGTAGCACCAGAACTCCTCTCAGAATTCAAAGATTGTGAAATGCATCATTGTGTCGGTGACTTAAATGGACTTATGGACTTGTTGTAGCTACTTGTCATGTTCTAAGTGGATATGACAGTGAATTCAATGTAGCTGGTGTAATTTGTGAGACTTTTTAATAAAAGGAGAACCATGTGTATTTCATTTTAAGGGGTAATCTAGAATCTTTCACTTTTTGAAAAATTAACGGAGGAGTAGATTTCCTCATAACAATAATTTATATAATAAGTACTCCCTCTGTTTCAAAATGTAATCATTTGCTGATTATTCAGAATTGTGTTTGATCGTTCGTCTTATTCAAAATAATTATAAAAATATTAGTTATACTTTTATATTTTGATTTATTGTTGTATATGTTTAAATATAATAGATTTGTTTTTATGTTTTTTTAAAAAATGACAAGCGGACAAACACAAAGCATACAAAGATAGATACGGAGTAAATGTATTATTGTATTATATGGAAGGCATACAAAGATGCGTACAAATACAAAAACGTACCACAACCTTCAGATTTATGAATAGACAAAAAGCTCACGACGCCACCTCGAGACCCCTAGGGCACGCGCCACCACCAACTTGGGCCCCTCTCTCTCCTCGCCTCCGGCGATCTCATCGGTGGCTAGAGAGAGCGGGGATCCCATCTACTCGTCAACCTGTTTGTTTTTCTTCCCTGGCTCATTTTAAACTATGGTATCATGGCGTGGCCTTCCTAGGCAGCAACGAGTCCAACCTGGTCTAGCCACACTCATGGGGCGGAGCCGCCCAAGAGCCAACGGTGGTGGCCCTAGCCCGACTTGGCCACGTGCGGGAGGCGGCGACAGCGGCCCGACGCCTAGTGGCGGATCCAACTTGGTGTTGTAGGGAGGCTCCTTCTTCTTCCACCTCATCTCCTTCCTTTCTTTTGCAATACATTTAGGGGGGGCGACTCACGCCCCACCTGCTACACCGATGGATCCGCCACTGCCCGTGTCGGACCTCGCTTGCAGCACGAGTCACTACAAGAAATCTAGCCTTTTGTGACATAACCTGTATGACAAAAGCCAAAAACGTCATTGTTCAAGCACATTTTATGACGTTTGTAAATTGCTTCTCCGGTTTTGTGACGTCCTTTAAGTACGCGTCACAAAATACTCGTTATGACAGATGCTTAATGGCATTCAATGACGATATGAACCGTCATGACATAGTATGATGCACTGTCGTTGGCAATGACGAAACAATTCCGTCACAGATGAATCTAGGCCATACTATACGGCCGATAAACATGGAATTGATGCGGCCCAGTTTAATTTTAGCCTGTTAGAGCTCCAAGGCCCAATAAACAGATAAGTTGCATGCCCCGGTTACGAAATTGGCTGCAAAGCCCGTAACGCCCAGCAACTTGCCGCCTCTCCAAGGCCTCCAGAGATGTAGAACCCGGCAACGGGAGAAGGGGTCCCACCGGTCGGTGACACGGAAGACCAAGGGTCAGCTCATGTCCCAACGCCGGACAAGGAAGACCCTTCGGCTTCCACCGATCCGGCTCACAAAACCCTCACTCCCCCCCCCTTCCTAGCTCACATACTCGTTTCCCTCCGAGCAGAGCACCCCTTCCCCTTCCCAGCTCAACAACCACCCCGAGCTCAACCTTGATTCAATGGCGAATTTTGCTATGGATGCCGGTTACTTTCATGTGGTGTCTGTTTTTAATTTTTGAATGTGTTGCTTTCAACCTATGTGTCTGCTGTTGGATTAAGCAATGGATATGATGTTACGCTGTCTTGATAATAAACCCTATGTGATGTATGAAATCTGTGATGCCAGCTCTGGAATGCCGTTTTATTTGAGCATGTTTACCTGTAATGCGATCTGGTTGAAACTGAACACAGTACATTGTTGTCGGATTGCCAGTTAATTTGATGTGGTGGATGTTTTTAAATGTCTGAATCTGATGCTTTGAACCTATGGATCTGCTGTTTGATTAAGCAATGGATGTTATGCTGTATTGATAATAACCCTATGTGATGTCTGAAATATGTGATGCCAGCTATGGAATGTCGTTTTATTTGAGCATGGTTACCTTTAATGCGATCTGGTTGAAACTGAACACAGTACGCTGTTGTCGGATTTTATTCAGAATCCATACTCTATGGTTATTGCTGGTTGATCTTCGATCAACTAGAAATCAAGTCTATCAACTAGATTTCTGATGGATAATACAACAAAAAATAGAAGCTGGAATGTCCTGCACTGGAATATAAGAGGGATTAATGACAATGATAAGTGCAATGCTGTCTGGCTGAAGATTGAAGAGAGTAATTGTGCTGTATACTGCATCCAGGAAACCAAAATAGAGCACTTTGATCACTCTTTCAATTCATCAGAAAATTCACCCCAAAAAGATTTGATCAATTTGCATACTCTCCATCGATAGGGGATTCTGGGGGCACCATCATAGGATGGAACTCGGCCATCTTCACTGGATCTGTGCGATTCACAACCTGAGATTTGCAGTCACAGTAAATTTCACCTCCAGGGATGACAACAAGGTTCTGGAACCTCACCTCAGTTTATGGTCCAAGTCAAGGGCCAGAGAGAGATGATTTCATAAACTGGTTATAAATTATTTTTTTGGCTGAAACAGGAGGGGGCAAGCCCGTACTGATTTATTTTTAATTGACAAAAATAAAAACATTCAAAGTCTGAAAGAAAGGAAAAGAAAATGTCCTATACAGAATCTATCCATGATTGCATTCTTGGGAAATATTTTGCTTTCGCCCGATGAATCATCATCGCGAACACTTCCTTAAACGATGCCTTGCAACGCTGCACTGAAGGGTCTTCATTATTGAAAAGCCACACATTTCTTTGCTTCCAAATGCTCCAGGACATCAGTATAATTATTTCCAGAAAAGGGTAATCTAAGTTGCTTCTTTATGTATTTAATCGACTGCAGTGCATTTCTAGATCGTGGGAATGAAACTCCAATTGTTGCCGAGCATGCAGTTGCAAAGTTGCACATCAATAACAGATGCCATAGACCTTAGTGTTTCCTGTACTTGCAGAACACATAACTCACAAACAAACGCTGATCATCCTCCCAGTTAATCACCCTCCCAAAGGTTGAGATAGCACTCTGAATGCAATGAGTAGTGAAATATATATGAACAGATGCAAGAAGCAAGAAACCGGATACTAGAGAAACAGGGATAAACCACATATAAATGTTTGACATAACTCATAAGCACGGGATATAAGGTTCAAGCACCGTCACAATGATAACTGACAATAATGACGACTTTTACCAACTGGACACAGTCCATAGGACACACGGGATTCATAAACTGTCCGACCACCACACAAATAAGCTAGCAAGACTGCAAGACAAAATACTACTCTGCAACAGCAGAGGGACCAGAGGCGAGACCAAACTGAAAACATAAAGAGGCCAGCGCTTCACTCTTCATCACCATCAAAGTCTTCTTCTTCTTCCACCTGCTGAGAACAAGCCTTATTGAGTCTTGGGCTCTTACGCAGGAAACGATCATTCAACCGTTCCTTGAGCTTCTTGGCACGACGCCTTTTACGAGTAGTGCACTGCACACTAGAGGCAGGGACTTCCATAACATCATCATCACCATCAGATCCATCCCCAGCCATAGTTGTGTCTAGGTCCTCCTGCATAGCATTCTGCAATAGAGAACATATATATATAAAGCTCATGCAAAGACTGAAGTTTGCGGGAGTGGCGGAGCTAGAGCAAACATAGAGGGGGTGGGTGCAAATACTGAAGTGTGTACAAAAAGAAAAACTAGCTAATACTTAATTAATTAATGTTCAATGGGTGCAAATTGTTCAAATTAGTGGCTGCAATCAAGCAATATAATGGTGAAATCAAACAATTTAAAAGTATCAAAATCAGAGGCTTCATTAATAATAAGGCTAAGAATTATGGATATGAAATAAGCATATAAGAGAAGGATATACTATCAGCCAATTACATAAGAAAGGGCAGTAAGATTATTAAGATCAACAAGAGACTGCTAATAATTAAGCTAACCGAAAGAAACTAGCTAATTAGTATTAATGTTCAAATTAGTGGGCGTGCATATATGATGAATTGAAGCAACTTACAATTAAAGTTTCAAATTCCGTGGGTGCATTAATTTAGTATGAGGATATGAATTAAACATATAATTAAGAGGGAACATTCAATTAAATAAGCAGAGCGAATGATATTGAGATCAACATATCAAAGACTGCGCTGAAGAAATAGGAAAAGGGACAGAATAACGTACGGCAAGGGAGGCTGGCTGAACAGATGAAGAGGCAGGCACCATAGCCAAAGGTACCGGTTGAGCTGCCGTCAACTGAAGAGTAGGCTTCATTAAGAATAAGGATAACAATTAACGATATGAAATAAGAGGGATATTATCATCAGTCAATTACATAATGAGGGACAGTGAGATTGAGGTCAACAAGAGACTGCTAAAAGAGAGCCAAAATAAACTAGCTAATTTAGTACGTGTTAATGTTCAAATCAGTGGGTGCATATATATGGGGCATTCAAGCAATTTATTATAAGTAAAGTTTCAAAATATATAAGTGGGTGGATTAATTAAGCACAAGGATATGAATTAAGCATATAAGAGAGATAGATCAGTCAATTAATTAATCAGAGATAATGAGATTGATATCAACATATCATAGACTGCTAAAGAAATAGAAAGAGGGAGAGAGAAACATACGCCAAGGGAGAAGGCCGGCTGAACTGATGAAGAGGGAGGCACCATAGCCAAAGCTACCGGTTGAGCTGCCGGCAACCGAGGAGTAGGCACCAATTCGGTAGGCACATGACCGGCCTCGGGCAAATCAAAACTCAGGCGAGCCGCTGTGCCAGCAGAAGCAGGTTGAGTCACTGCTGGGAGAGTAGAAGCAGCACCAACAGCATCTTGCGGCACGACATTCTCCAGTGGGCAACCCGCCGAGTTGCCTGTCGAGCTCCGGCCTGATCAGCAGATTGGTTCAGATCTTCCTGGCAGCCGGCAACTAAGTTCTCATCAACCCGCGATCCCTCCACCGGGAAGTCATTTCGCCCCCGCTCCACCGAAGGGCTCTGTTCGGCAGAGGAAACAGAGGACCTTCAGCAGGGACGGGCGCTTCATCGGCACCAGGATTATGTGCCATAGAGCAGAGAGGGATCACTTGACAGGTCCAAGATCGGATTCTTGGTGCCTCCCCAGTAGAAGCAATGACAGCATCCGAAATGCGATGATCGTCGTAGATTAAAGCCTTCACGACAACTCGAGACAAGACATCATCGAGTTGTGCCACTCCTGCAACTGCGCGAAACCAGAAATAGCACGGGCAATGCCAACAAAAGACCTCCCATCTACCGGGTAGTTCATCAGCATCATCCACACGGAGCGATCTAGATCTGTCCCTCTAAAGTTCTGGGCCTCATCATGCTTGATAAAGGAAACTGCATACTGACCAATCTGATACGGGCTATTGTTGATGAACCGATCTCTCTCCAAAGCACACCCAAATCTAACATATGATTCACCCATAGCACAGGGTAAGAGATCAAGATTGCGAACCTGATGGTGATCTTCCAGGACGCGACGCAGTTCATCAGCCATTGGCAAGTAATCCTCCTTTGCCACCGGAGGATCGAACAGGGCAATAGCCAAGTCTTCATTACGACGCTCCAACACTGGACCGAGAAAGGATCGGAGGACGAGGGGAGGCTCAGCTGGATTGCGATTACGCAATGAGTAGCCTCACGGAACATGTGGACGAGGGTCGCACGGGAAGAAAGCCATGAGTGAGGAGGAGAGCCGAGGGAGCCTCGAGAATGAGCTAATTAATGGCTGTAGAAGAGGTGGCGGGTCGTAAACAAAGCGTGCAGAGGTCACGTCGACTCCTCGGTATTTATTAGGGAAGATGGGGAGAATGGGCCGATAAAAGCCCGGAAGAGGAAGCGCCCAAAACCTGATTAGGTCTACAGAGAAATCCTAACGGCACCTACAATCCCGCGCCAAAAATCTTAACGGCACCGCCACCAAATATAATTTTGTCAGTTCCAGAAATTGGATTTTTAAGTAACGAAGAGAAAATCGCCCCAACGGAAACGAAGGGACTTTCTGTTGTACGGGAGAGGATGCCGATCCAAAGAATTCAGAACCAAAAAAGTATAAATTTTTTGGCAGCGACAAAAAATAGAATATTCTATGCGAAATTGTCGAATTGTTGTAGTAAATAACAAATGTTGATTTGTTACATTGTATTATATTAATGATTATAGTAATAAATATTAAAAATGAATTAAAACAAAAAATGGATAGCGGCTCCCTCCCGTTACAATCTCATCAATTTATTACAAATATTTAACCGAAATAAGGAACTCATCAGCCCATTTTCCGTTTCTTTTCTAAATTGCTCACGTGTTGTCAATATCCCTGCACGCAGCAGCCTTTCAGTGCAAAAACAATAAAAAATTTGAAGAATAGAAATATTTTCCCCAACACGGGAAGCAGCAGACGCACATGTGCCATCGTCTTCTCCGCGAAGGAACTCCGCCCTTTATACTGTTCACGCCACCTCAATCGAGCCCGTCTTCCCAACCGCGTCGCCCCACTTCTCGACGCGGAGCTCTGGCAGCTCTTTGCTGGTAACATTCAGCTGGTTCGAAGCTTTTTTACTGTCCAATGTTGATGACATGGTTATTAAATCCACAATTCCCCTTGCTAATGTGTGGTCTGTAGGTTGTTGGGTAATGGCGCTCGGCGATGAGGTGATAGGGACGCCATCTACAGACGAGAATGGAGGCGGGCACTCCATTGTGGATAACTCGGCCGCTTGGAATAACTGCATCACTTCCGCGTCGTTAAAACACGATGGTGTTGCAAGAGAAGGTGTTGCTGTTCCTAGACAGTCGACCCCCGCGCGTACGAGGATGCCGCGATGAAGCGTGGAAGGTAAACGTAATGTATTTAGAATTCGTTATTTCCTTTTGTTATTAGTTTAATCAAGTCATTTTCTTCAACTTAATTTATACTAGTAAGATAATGTATAATGATGTGAAAAAATTGGTCTCTCAGTCTTCATCAAAGTGAAATTAGAGAGTAGAAAAATGAGACAACATTTTTTAATTAATGAGAACATTGCAGTTAGCGAAAATTTTGCAACAAGGAAGACCAAAGGAATCAAATATTGTACGGAATATAAAACAAATGCTTCAGAAGGTAGTGTATATAACTATACTAGAGTAATTTTCTGAAACACGTTGCTATTGAAACAGTATTTGGAGGAAAAAAGATTGACAGCATGACACATTCATGGCTGTACATCTCACTTGCAACCTTGTACTTTACGTGGATAGAAGAAGTGTAGCCCTCTGCTGCTGGAAGCTCCAAATATGACAGATCTCTTAGTCAAAACTGCCAAAAATAGGTGTAGATTTCCATATAATACATGTGTATATATTGTATAGGGAGTCGATTATGGGGATAGAGATATCTGTAGACGAAGATTCTGGCGGCCATGATGCTCCGTGTGCCAAGCGCATGAAGAATGGGCCTGTTGAAGAGCATACATCAGGTTTCGATGCCGTTCAGAATTGGTACGTCCCCTGCCGGGCATGCATTAGTTTAAGATGCTATTTATACGATGTTGAATCAACAATGAAGTCTAGTTCAAGTAAATAGTAATTCTTAATCTGTGTACTAGTGTTAGATTTAAAGCATGTCTAGATTGGACATACTTACATGTATTCAGTTATTTGAAGTATCCACTGAAATTTAACTCTGTTATTATTGGACTCAGATGTTCATAATTATGAAATGTGGACTGTTTTTGGAATACTTTTAGCTGCAAATTGTGTGCAGCAATCCAGTGTCTTCCAAATGTGGTGGATTTGTTTTAGGAATACAAATTGAATTGTCCTTGAGTGTTTTACTAATAAGAATGAAGTTGAAATATATATGGACTGATTTTAAATTAGATTATATGTTCACTTGCAATGGTCCTATTTGTATATCCAACGATCAATGTTATATAATCTAATCTAATACATGTATAGGTGGCACTTCATGTTGTGTTGTCAGTTTAGCTTGTGTGCTGTGTCTATGAATCAAGATTGAATTCATACATTTAATCATTCGATAAATGCAGACAAATAATAAGTTTGGAACCATGTTTGTACACATGTTTTCCGCTTGATCAAACTGAATTTTTATGTTATATCTATTCCATGTTTTAAATATCATCATACATGTTATAACTACTTCGACATCAGCATTCATTATGTAATGATCAATATTGTCGACACCGTGTCCTTGATAAATCATTCTTCTGATCAATGTATATCCGTAAGGTAAGTCTACGACAAATATGTTTTTCAATGAGCATTCAATTAATTTCTGAATACATCTACCTTTCATTCCAACAGTGCACCATGGATTTATCTACCCACGGATATGAAGATAGAGATTATGCAGCGACTTGATGTCATTGGTGTTCCTTCTTTTGGTGCCACATGCAGCTCCTGCAGATTTGCTATGAAGGAGGCTGGTGAAAATGCAAGTATCAAGCCTGACACCCTAACCATGATCACATCTTTTTATGACAGTGATGTTTGGGGTCCTGAAGGAAGTGTAGAACCTGGTCTATTTGCTATCCATGATGTGAGGAGGGACAGATCATTCCAGTGTGAATCTGATGTGATGAGGAACAAATCCTGGGTGGGAGGAAAAGATGATTGGCTGGTGACATCAGACAATGGTTTTACTTTGAAAATCGTGCATATGACAACTGGAGAGGTGGTAGACCTTCCAGAATTTCCTGAACCTGTATTGTCGAAGAATAGTGCATATCAATGGGAACGGCCACACCTCAGACGTGTTGTGCTGTGTCGGACACCCAGGCAGTTACATGGTCATCTTGTGGTTGTCATATTATCTTGTGATCTTATTGTCTTCACCAAGCAAGGAACAAGCAATTGGTATGAGTTGCCAGGGACAGATGTGTTTGATCGTTTGTTCTATGATGTAATTCTCCAAGACAGTAAGCTGGTGGCTGTGGACAGAATTGGTGAGTTATATTCTTGGGACATTGCACATGGTCTGGATCACCCCGTGAAATTTTCTGGGCCAAACATTGATCTCTTGCATGACCCTTATCAGCATCATGGATGTTATCTTGCTTTGTCAGTGGAAGGCAGCATTATTCTTGCTTTTGTGCATGGAAGATATCATATTAACTCTTTGTTCAATGGCTTGGCTGCCAATGACATTTGCAATTTTGCTGTTCGGGGTGTCTTGTTGTATGAGCTTGACGCAGCAGGGGGTTCATGGTCTCTTATTTCAGATTTTGGTGGTGGTCGGTCTCTCTTTTTGGGGCAAGGGTATCACTTTTTCAAAGTTGTGCAAGAACCAGGTGATAATCTGAAGCCAAACCGTGTGTACATATCTGATGTGAATCGACAAGAGGCTGCTGTTTTGCAGCTCGGTCACCCAGCCCTTCCCATACCAGCAATTCAATATCTTCGCTACCATGTTGTTAGTGGTGCTCTGCAGAAACCAATGTGGTTTCGACCGTCAACCTGTGTAAATAGGTGTCTTTCCTGATCTAGATAGTCAAACTTTAGGTGGTTTAAAATATGAGATGTTTTCCAGTGTTTGCGAGATACCTAGAGGTATGAGAAGATATTTTGATCTGCATCGTTGATTGAATGAGGGCAAGGTATGGAATAAAAATAATCATTACCAACAACATGGGTAAGGAAACCTTAGCAATGTATGGAAAAAAGTGATATCACGTACAAGCTCAACAAGCAATCCAAACCTTAGTAAGGAAAGAATAAACTCAGTAAGGCAAGAAATATGTGTTTTCACGATCGAACTTCACATTTGGCAGGCCATCATCTTCTTCGATGATTCTTTTATTTATTTTGTGAACTGAAGAGCTTATCACGTCAACAATGGTGGCACGAGGAATAGAAGAAGATTCACTAGACAGTATGTGCTCAAATATAATCATTGACGATATGTTGTTTAAATAATTCGTGGCACAAGAACCCTTATCAATCACAATATAATGAGTAAATCTAAATCAGGCAATGTAAATCTGATCTGAAACGATGCACTCGCCATGACCTGAGTCTTCATATTTGTTATCGCGACATAGTCCATATCCTATGTAGCATACGTTCCTAGCTGCTTGATAGGCCCATGTAAATCAGACCAAACAATGTAAATTACATATTTCCTGTCTACTCGACGTGAACCGGATCACCTCATCTTGGACTGGTACAATAATCCTAAGTATATTAGACCAAACAATGTAAATTACATCTTTCCTTTCATTGCTCGCGATATATTTTGGTCACCATATAAAATTACTTTTCTATCCTAAATACCTAAGTACTTCCATCAATATTGAAGTACCTTTTAGTTCGTACCTTCTATTATGGACCATTGGATCGAGGCCAACCGACGGTCCACATTCTTTGCAAACACCGGAAAACATCTCTTAAAATATGTGTACTATAGCATGTAGTTCATCTGGTTGTGGATGTGACATGCGGGAGATGAATTATATTTTGAAATGTCTTGGTGGACATGTGACATGCAGAAGAACTATATATTTGAAATTGCAATCTTACACTAGAATTTGAAGTTCATATTACATTGACCGACTGGTTTAGAATAATGAAAAAACTCTCTCAATGACCAACTTAAAGACAGAGGTTAAATTAGCTAATCTTCAAGCCCTTCCTCCTAATCAACACAACTACATGCTTGAGGATTCTCTTTGCAGGGACCATGCCAGAATTCAAAATAAAATTCTTGAATACTACAAACAAAGATGCAAGAAGAAATGGATTACTAAAGGGGACGGGAATAGGGGACAGGAATACTTCATTCTTCCACAATAGTGTTATCAAGAGAAGGATGCATCGGATTAGCCCGATCATAAATCAGGAGGGACAAACTGTCAACAAAAATGAAGATATCACATCCTGCTTTATAAATTACTTTGCAGATCTCTTTTCATCTTCTTTTCAGGGGAGTTAAAGAAAACTAGTTATTGCGAATGGCAGAAATAGAAGATGGCAATCTTATTGCTGCTCCATTGAAACAAGATATTTTTAATATTCTTAAAACAATGTGGGGAAATGCCGCTCCTGGACTTGATGATTTTAATGTTACATTTTATAGGGCTCCTTGAAGCTGGATATTTATAACATGGTAAAATCCTTTTATAAAAAAATTATGCCAGATAGTCTTACGAAGACTAACATTGTTCTTATTCCTAAGAAATAAGTATGCACCCTCGAGATTACAGACCTATCAGTCTTTGCACTTTTACTTATAAAATCATTGCCAAATCCTGAGCCCTTAAAATGCAACCTTATCTGCCTTATTGTATTGTAATTCTCAATATGCTTTTGCTAAAGGGCGGAGAATTTCAGAGAATATTATTATTGCCCATGAATTATTCATTCCTTTCTGCTGAAAAATTGGAAAAATAATGCTTTCATGCTTAAGTCTGATTTAGGTAAGGCTTTTGAGATAATATTGAATTGAGTTTTATTAGACAGGCCATGGATTTATTGGGCTTCAATGATTATTTTGTTGACTTAGTAGCTTCAAGAAACGACTCATACCAATTATAAGTTATTCTAATTATCATCATGGCGATGAGTGTCTGTCAAAGATGTATTTGTACTTAACTTTTGGCCTAGTTGGCCAAAACTATGTAAATTATTATGCATTTAAATGAAATTCCATTGGGGCATATTGCTTCCAAAAAAAGATAAATAGATGAAGATCTATTGGTGACCAATTATTTATCACTGTTGTTCCAATAGATTGTGCCATGGGGAATTAAATAAGGTAATTGATGCCGATATTTCTCATAGTAGAAGCGGACTGACATATTTAATTCTTCATTTTTTGGAACATTAACTGTCAATATTGTTATTAGTTTTAAAATAAATTATAATCAACAAGACATCTACAAATAACTGACAATGCCTTGCTCCAGTCACTTGAAGCTGATCTCTATTCACTACTACCTGTACACTACACTGTTCTGTATGATCAAAGACACTACTACTATCTGGTTGCACTTATTAGGTTGGCCAAATACTTCAGCGTTGCACACAAGTGAACCTACCGAATGATTTTTAGAGATGAGATTCTATTCGGTGAAAAATTTGTGAGAGCTCACTCCATATCCAAGCATCCGTGGGGTGTAAAATTAGTACATGTTGCACATGACATACATAATCACTCAAATGCATACAAGATAGACAATCACATAACACAGTTCAACACATAAGCATAAATAAGTCGTACAACCGCATAGGATTGAAATAAAATAAGCACACCATAATCGGTTCACACATAAATATTACAAGCCAAGTTTCAAATAAGAGCACAAAAAATTCAGAATTAAAAAAAGTCTTCCAATAGTTCTCATAAACCATAAGCACATAGAAAATAAACACCAACACAGGCCTAAACATTTTGGGCACATGAAAGCCACACAAGATCGATCTAGCATAACACTACACGTCATCCCCAATATCTCTATCACCGACAGGGATCGAGGGACATTCATTATCACTGAAATATTGCAGCTGAGTTTCGTCCTCGTCGTCAGACTCCAAACTGTCACTTACTTCATCAGCATCCCTTTGTCTACGAAGCTCATCGACTAGACTTGCATCAACGGCACAACGGTCTTGGTTGCACCTGTTTATGTCGTCGTTCAAACTGTCTTCATGAATGAACATGTTTGTGTCATTGAAATTATTTTCATGATCAATATCTCGCACCGACAATTCCGTGCAGTCCTCATCTTGGTATGCAAGCGTAGCACCATTGGATATACCATCAGGGTCCTGCTCGGAGACGCTCCACATTTGCCTATGCTGAAACTTTTGCACAACTCTCCAATTTCCATGGTGCAATGTGTCTTTTAAGTAAAATACCTTTGTTGCTTGTGTTGCTAGAATATAAGGATCTTCTTTATACCAGCAGCGTCCAGTGTTGATACTTCTAAAATATTTATCAACCTTCATTCTTGACTGTTTCTTCCCTTCAAGATCAAACCAGTCACACCGAAAGAGAACAATTGTCCGTGTGATATTCAAACTTGAATTATAGGTCAACTCTATAATTTCTTTCAAACGTCCATAAAATTCCATATGTTTATCATTTTGTGTACTCTCAACCATGACACCACTGTTCTGTGTCTTTCTGTATCTCTCACGGTCAAAAGTGTGATACCGAACACCATCAATAATACATGCTGAATATATCCGAGCTCGGATGTTCGGTTGGCAAGATATTGCATAGAGGTCATCACTAACGTCTTGTATCTTCTCGTAACGTAGTTCTGCAATCTACACAATAAAAATGAAGAAGGGTCAAGGCATATGCATTATAACTATTCGCTTTCATTTTTTTAAAAAAATATCAAAATGACACACATGATTCCTGAACCATGAAGGAAATTCATTCCCCAATCGTTTTTCTACATCTTGGCTATTTTCTTCTCTCAACTGTTGTCTGTATAGGCTGCAAGCAGTAAGGATGCTACAAATCAGGGATGAATATTTGGCAATAAACAGAGAAAGAAACATAAAAAAATACGTATGGCTTACTTGATATACGGCTCTACCTCTGAACAATTGTTCAGCATGTACCAAATCATCTTGTTATATTCACGTCCAAGCTTTCTCACCGTCGGGGCTCCAATTAAATAAACACCATGCCGGAATACAGACAAATCTCCCGTTCTTAAATCAATTCTCTCTCTATTCCGGCCAATCCGACTGAATCGTGTATCAACACCATCCAAATACCTCGAGCAGGCTGTCAAACACTCATCAACAACATATGCTTCTGCAATGCTTCCTTCAGGTCTTGCCCTATTCCTCACAAAACGCTTCAATGTATATAGCCTTCTTTCAATTGGGTACATCCATGCATATTGTACAGGACCTCTAAGTAATGCGTCCTCGGGTAAATGAATAGTCAAATGCACCATAACATCAAAGAAAGAAGGTGGAAATATTTTTTCAAGTTTGCACAAAATAATCACGATCTCATCTTTCAGTTTATGCAGAACATCCTTCTTCAAGGTTTTACAACATATTTGTTGAAAAAAGTTTCCCAATGCAGCAATTGCTTCATAAATATCCTTACTCATGATTCCTCGGATGCCAGCGGGCAAAATTCTTTGGAGTATGATATGACAATTATGGGATTTTAGACCTTGGAGGTTGCATCCGTCAACAGTAATACATGATGCCAAATTAGAAGCATACCCATATGGAAATTTAACACTTCTCAAGAAATCAATAAAAGCAAGCCTTTGTTCTTTATTCATGACATATGGGGCTTTTGGCATAGTGTAAGAATTCCAAACACGTTGTAAGTGTAAATTTGGTCTTATACCCATGTTTTCCAAATCAATCCTAGAATTTACGGTGTCCTTGGTCTTCCCCTCGATGTTGAGGAATGTCCCAAGAATGTAGTCACATATATTTTTCTCAATGTGCATAACATCCAAATTATGCCGCAGCTTTAAACTAGTCCAGTATGGCAAGTCAAAGAGACTAACCCTTCGGGTCCAGCACCGACCTTCCTCCCGCTTTCTTTTCTTGCTTGTAGGACGCTTTCCCGGTCTAACATCTTTTACCCTCTCCAGTTGCTCTAGCAGCTCATTTGTACTGAATTCTGTTGGCTTCTCACGAGTTTCAATCTGGCCGTCAAAAGTTTTACATTTCCTCCATGGATGGTTCATTGGAAGGAAACGGCGATGTCCAATGAACACTATCTTGTTCTTTATCCTCTTTGAACAAGGATCTTTATCACAACACACACAAGCATAATAACCTTTTGTGACCCGCCCCGTCAATGTGCTCAATGCAGGATAATCATGAATGCACCATATAACTGCAGCATGTAGATCAAACATTTGCCCACTTGATGCATCAAAAGTACGAACACCCTTCCAAAGCTTCTGCAGCTCCTCATCAAGAGGCTCCAAAAATAAATCAAAATCTTTTCCTGGAGGTTTTGGGCCTGGGATGAGTAATGTCAACATGAAGTTTGATTGGTCCATACATGCCCAAGGTGGCAGGTTGTAAGGCACAATAAATACAGGCCACATGCTGTAAGAGGTGTTGAAGCTGCCGAATGGATTGAAGCCATCTGTTGCAAGGCCAAGTCTCAAGTTCCTTGGATCTCCCGCAAACCAACTATACTATTCATCGAAGTTTTGCCATGCTTCACCATCAGCAGGATGGCTGAGTTCATTTTCTACTGGTTTCCGTTTCAACTTGTGCCATTGTGCCTCCTCAGCAGTTTGTTTGCACATAAACATCCTCTTCAACCTTGGTATCAACGGAAAATGCCTTAGTACCTTCTCAGGATCCGTTTTGTTCTATCTCCATTTTGCCATCTTGATTCACCACAATACGGGCATAGGTTACTTCTCACATAGTTGTTCCTGTATAAAATACAATTATTCTTGCACACGTCTATTGTATCATATCCAAGTCCTAATGCACGGACAGACTTCATTGCATCATCATAAGATACGGGAAGCTTACAAGCCGGGAATGCTTCGATAATAACTTCAATAATGCAGTAAACGCAACATTGGACAACCGATAGTATGATTTGATATGAAGTAACTTCACAATAAAAGAAAACCTGGAGTGGCTAGCACATTCGGGGTAAAGCTCCTGATTTAATTCATCAATTATACTTGCAAACGATGTTTTTCCTTCCCCTTGTTCCAATTCATCAATTATACTTGCAAGGGGTGATTGTCCATCCCCTTGTCCTTCACCTTGGCCTTCAGCTGTTAATAACTCTCCAATCATCTCAGGGATTCTATCGTTTACGTCATCATCCACATCCAACCCAACATCATCATTCACACTATCAACTTGATCACCATGTTGATTGTTTCTTACATATGTAGTTTCAGATATATGGAATGGTTCTCTATGATTAACCCATCTTGTGTATGTGCTTGCCATTCCAGAAATAAATAAGTGACCCGCCACCACATTTTGGGGAGCCTTAATCCGATTGAGACACCTACGGCATGGGCAGAATATTTTCTCATCCTTGTCAAATCTTGTACGAACAAACATCATGAACTCTTTCACTCCATCGCGATGTGCTTTGGTAAAGAGCGGAGCATTTATCCATGTTCTGTGCATCCGTCAAAATCTCGCAGTAATTATTTACGAATGCTTTAGTGTATAGATTTTTCAAAAAAAAACTCTTCTTTCCTTTAGTCATGTCGTTTCAGACAGAGAAAAGGACTAGCTAGTTAGGCATGTCTTAACGATACGACTAAAGGAACACAAGAGTATAAAAGATAACACGATTGAATTGTTAAAGACTAAAACGTATTACAAAGGATTGACGTTAATACCTTCTTTGAGGTGTGGAGCAACTGGGCGCAGAGGCAGTGGCCGACGGGGAGTGCGGTGCGCCTAGCCGAGCATGCAACGACCGCTAGAGTAACAAGCGGGTATGGTGCCGAAGGAACTGCCGCGGTGCCAAAGGACACAAGGACCACGGCTGCGGTGCCGAAGGAGGAAGGACCACGGCTGCGGGGCCGGATTTGGTGGCCAGCGATGCCGGCGCCGCCGGATTCTAGCGCGAATCTTCTAGCACCTCGCTGTTCGAAAGTCGCCGGTTCCTGCCGCTTACAGTGCATAAGCACACACGGGTCGACAGTGCACGAGGTGAATACGTCTAAAAGGCGTGTGTTTCTGCACAAAAATGCCACTCGACGTTATCATAAAACTATCAGCCGTTGGATATTCTCGGGAAGAGATAGAAAGCGTATAGTAGCTACGCTTTATCCATCCCTGCAAATTTTCTTCTAGCTCCTTTGCAAAATACCTTTTTAGTTCCAGTCCTCCCACGTGTTTGAATCAATGGCAATGACAAATGGGTCCGGCCCTTTTTTTGTCAAATGGATCCAAGCATATGGGCAAATGGGGCAAATGATAAATGGCTAAATGTATTTACCACTCAAGAGCTCCTAATTAAAAGGTGTTAAGAGCATCACCAAGAGGATAGCAAAAAAAAAAGGGCTAGCTAAATCATGGTTTTAACTATTCTCTAAAATAAAACATCATCTAAAAAACATAAGTAATCCAACAAACTCTCTAAAACATTTCAATCTTCATATTAAAAATTATCACATAATCACTTGATCCTTTTTTTCATAATGCCCACATCCAGACAAGTGTTGAAATCTTCATCTCTTATTGGAAAAAGCTTAATGCGGTTAAATGTTTATTTTCCATTTAATTGATTTTCTTTACTCCAACCAAATGTCATTGAAATATAGACAAGTGGGGTCTTACTTCGAAGCTTTTGTCACTACGAATAAAATGGTGAGATCAGTTTTCAACTCAGACTTTTCATTTGAGAGTTATCATATTTTTTATGTTTGAAATCAAATTTGCATCTGATGACATCAGCAGTTTGTTCTTTTCTGCTATTGATGCATGCGAATTTATCTTGGCTGCTTCGTGAACCCGCAAATTGAGGGCACATAGAAACGGCCAGCGTTTCTAGCAGGCCAGACTACTTTTTGCATAGCTAGGGCCTGATTACTTTTGGGACCAGGAAACCAAACACATAGAAAAGTGAAGATGCTGCATAGTTAGTGCCTGGTTAGGCCTAGTGCAATCAACCAAACACACCCATAGCGAACCACGCTACAAATAGATGAGCATGATGATTGTTTTAGCTTTTTGGAAAAATACAGAGTTGGCCGGATAGATGATCTGTTGGATGATATTTTTTGTCAAAATCTTCAAATATATAATTAAAAACCAAATAAAATAGCTCTTGGAAATGCTCTAAACTAACCTATATATGCATTGCCATTTGCCATGGATCCAAACATATAAGGGCCAGAATTTAGGAGCTAAAATTTAGGCATGCAATTTTAGCCCGTAAAATTCTGCCCATGGCAAATGGATCCAAACATGGCCTCGTGAAATTTAGTTTCATTCTCAATCCTCACACTGCACCAGCCTTGTACTATCGAAAACATATATCATTTTCGTTTCATTGTAAATTTGTAAGTTCTCCCACCCACAACCACAAACCATGGAATCAAAAATCGCTGAAAACCGCTTGAAACCGTGAAAACCAGAGTTATCGGTCCGGCTCGGTTTCTAAAACCGATGGGTTTATCGACAAAATCGAACCTAGTTACTGTAGCAATAACGGTTTTTGTTCGGTTTTTACGATTTATCGCTCAGTTTTTATTGTAAGAAAAAACCAAGTGCTTTACTGTTTTTGAATCCATGCCACAAACTATGATCATGGGCCACTTAAAACGTTAACTTTTAACCAATAAATATTACAGGTTTCCGGCGCTTGCAGTACACAAGAAACACGCCAAGTGGTCCGACACGTTACATGTCGATACATCCGTGAGCGATTGTTGATTTCTCACTAAAACCCGCCAAGTAGTATGGCATGTTCATCAAATGGTGTTCAAAATATCTAGATCTTGAAAATATAACTTCATGTAGTTTTCATAATTTTAAATACATGATTATTTAAAGGAAAAATTTGTTGCGGAGCACTTTTGGCTGTGATCGGATCAGATTTTTCTTTTTGGTTGTGGCTGTTTATACTCTTGTTGCTACAATAACTGCATCAAGCAACAACAACAGCAGTTGTGCAGCCATCTGTTCCGATCAAGCCCTTTCAATTGTGGTATTTGCCACAAAGCACTGCTTAATCTTAGTTTTGCCAGAAAGCACTCTTAATTTGTGGTTATTTGCTAAAATGTACCTCACTTATTATAATATCGATAGCAATATTCAAATGGCTAAATATGACTAAACTTATTTGTTGGATAGACACGATATTTTGTTGTGCTACTGTTTGCACAAATATGACTAAACTTATTTTGTTGTGTTATTGTTTGCACAAATATGCACATACTTATTTTGTGCTGCACTTTGCACAAATATGATTGGTAGAACCATATGCTATTTGAATATGAAACTGATGTGATGATAAATCTGTGTCAGAGTATTTAATTGTAACTCTAGCTACTTAGTGGTTTGTTGAAGGCATAAGTTGAAACAAAGTCAAATATAATATTAAATTGGAAGAAGTGTAGTTTGGTCATTTAATCAATTCTCTCTCTTAAATTATTATTATATTAACATTAGTGTCTGTTAGCAAATAACTACACAATTGATTAGTGTTTTTGGGAAAACCAAGATTGAGCGACATTTTGTGGAATACCACCGCTATTGAAGGGTCCTCTCAAGCAAATTTTGCCTTATTTAAAAATCACAAATGCACCTTTAGCTCAGCTCACTGCGGTGCGTGAATAATGAATTGTGTCGTTTAATACATTCAGGGAGTTCTTTTGGTCTGGAATAGTGGAATTAGAAAGTAACAACAATTACTTCTCGCGGGTAACTGTGGACAGGATTTAAAAGTTGAGAAAGTTCCCTCTATGACCTTCAAAAGATGAGGCTTCCTTCTATGGTCTCCAAAAATAAAACTTCCCTATGAGGCCCAATTTTATTTTTTGACTTTCCTCTATGGCCTTGTCGTCAGATTTGGTGCCTAACGGTGTTAAGTATAGTGTAAAAAGACTGTTTTACCCCTGGAATGAAATAAATTTATTTTAAAAAACCAATTTCTGCTAGAAGTATTCATTTTCTAATTGTTGTATAAATAGGAAACATGCATTTCAGCTTGTTTTAAAGTTTCAGCTTGTTTAAAAATTGAACCGGAACTAGAAAAGGAATACTTCCAGCAGAATATTTTTAATAAAAAAATAAGTTTATTTTGTTCTGGGGTAAAACGGTCTTTACACTAGAGTTAACACCGTTAGGCACAAAATCTGACAGAAAGGCCATAGAGGGAAGTCAAAAATAAAATTCGGCCTCATAGGGAAGTTTGATTTTTGGAGGCCATAGAAAGAAGCCTCATCTTTTTGGAGGCCATAGAGGAAATTCTCTCTTAAAAGTTTGTCCGTGCAAACAAGCACCGTGCAAAAAAAATTGCTACATTGTGACGGATGGGCTCGTAGCTAGTTTCTCACGAGTATGAAGTGTCTTTCATTTTCTTTATCTTCTTTACTACTAGTAAGTATTATTATTTTACTTCTATTTCTAAGAATCTGATGAGTTTCTTTTTTTTTGAACAAAGAATCTGATGAGTTGGTGGCTTGCAATTGTGGTCGTCCGCCACCCGCCAACGGTGGTGGGCCCTCACATGTTCGTTCCTTTAGCGCTGCCAGCAGCCACGCTGCCCGATGCCCCCGAGCCCTGAGCTACACGGTCAAGCTGTCAAGCTGAGCTGCCTACAGATATCTCATCGTAGGGTGTGTTCGTTTACTCCCTCTAAAATTTAGCACTATCACATCAAAGAGAATCTTATTATTTATAAATATTTCGATCAATTTAATGACAAAATCCTATTGACAGATTGGTGCTAATTTTCGAGATGAATCTAATGAGCTTAATTAATTTATATTTTGCTAAAGTGATGCTACAGTAACTATCTTCTAATCACGACTTAATTAACCTCATTAGATTCGTCTTGTAAATTAGTCTAAGGGCCTGTAATTTGTTTTATAATTAAACTTTATTTAATACTCTTAAATAATAAGATTCTTTTTGATATGACTGACTCTAAAATTTAGACCTAGAAAACGAACACACCCGTAGTGGCAGTGGCACTAGAGGGAAGAAGAATCCAGAAAGATTCTCTCTTCCGCTATTTTTTATTTACTTTTTCCTCCACCTGTTTGTCTTTGTAATTCGAGTCATAATATTTATAAGATAATTTAATTTATTTATTCACAGATAATTAAATTTTCTTATTCATCGGGTATTGGTAATTAATAGACGTACAAATAAGAAACATGAAGATAATTAATAGCCACAATCTGATTTAATAAATATAAGATATATATATATATATATATATATATCATGTCTAAAACTAACCATATAATTTATTTATTTACCTAACATTTTATTAAAAACATTACCTAAAATTGTTGTATGACACATGACATAATGAGAGAAGGTTTTCAATATTCTTTTGACGAGCACCGAGACCAGACCTGCGACTGGTAAAAAAAGATTACTGCGACTGGTCAAGAAAGTGCTTGCCCATGCTGAGGTGACCAGACCTGTGACGGAGAGAATTATTGATATTTGCTAGGAGACACTATACAATCTAATCTTTGCTGATGGACACCATTCAATAGTAGAAATTTGCCAAAACATACTTGAGGTCTTAAAATAATAAAATGCTACACAAGAGGGGGAGAGAAATATTCATTGGACCCTAATACCCATAGCAGCCAACGCATGAAGAAACAATTGTGAAGGCCACGAATCTTGCCGCCTTATCGATCGAATACAGAAACCCGCTTAAATAAACTACGCTCGTCCATCTGCCGCCAGGAGCTCACCGGTCGGTCGGATCTGCCTCCCTTTCATGCTCCCCCAACAGTTCACCGGCGATGGGTTTTGGCTAGGTATGGCATAGTTGATATTGCTATATGGTTGGATACTGATATATGTGGATATTTTGCTAAAGACGTGCTTTTTATTATCTTTCAAATCAGATGTATTTATATGGTCATATTTAATGATATTTATGGCATATATAATATATATAAAAAAGGTTATATGGTCGGGATTTTTAAACAGCTACAAGAGTATTTTGGTCATTTATGAAATGTTCTCTCCTTCATACATGAAAAATTAGATTCTAATGGTTAAAGTGTTTGTTGGCAAAATAACACAACTTAGTACTGTCTATGGGCAAAGACTCAATTGAGGAGTGTCCTCTAGCAAAAAGATCACAAAACAAGAGTGTCCAACAGCAAATTTGGCCTTTCTTTTAATGGTGCCTCGTCGGCGGACAACCACGAGAAGGCCTTCCACGATGGAAGCTCTCCCAGTAAAAAATTTGGTGCCCACCGGAGGAATTCCGGAACCGAGCCAGAAATTCTACAGTGGTGGCATCGAATCCCATCTCCAAATGCGGGACGTAGTCGCGATGTCCTTTGCAACATACTACTCCGTAGATGACAAGGAGTCATTGAGATAGTATCATGAAATAATATTTTAACAAACGAGCATCGGAGCAATTGCTTCGCTCCCGAATTTTGAGCATCTACTGGTTTTGGGCACCGGACATCACAGTGGTGGGAGCGGTTCTCATAACCTTTTGAGCATCGACCCACAGGACCACAGTGATGCGAGCGGTTCTCATAACCGTTTGAGCATCGATCCCATATCACCAGCACTGTGTGATGCAACCAAATGTATTTGTGCCATAATTCAGCAAAATCTAGGTCTTGCCAGATTGCGAGATTATGTAACCTGGATGCTCAGATTATAAAATTCAGAATCAAAATCTAGCCCTTTGTTTGAGTTTTTGGATTGTAGAATCCAGATTTCATAATTTGAAGGGCAAACAAAGGGGGCCTATGTGTGCCTTACCAAAACTTGGCAGCACCAAAATGCGGGTAACACAAATTCATTGGTAAAGGAATGTTTGGATTGCATCCTTACCAACGTTTTTCACAATTAAACGTATGACATATGGGGTCTACATGTCATTAATTTTTATTATTGTTAAAATATATTCAAGTGACATCTTGTTTCAAAGATTTAATTGCAAGGAATTTAATGGTGCAAACGAAATTTAAGTCAGATTTACGTTAACAAAACTAATACTTGTCTTGAACTGCGTGCAACCAGTGGCTTGCCGCCACCTCATTTCTTCCTTGTTGGCAGGGACGCCAAAACGCGGGCTAGCGTATTGCTCACCGATACTTTGCCAACCCTCTCTGTTTCACTGGTAAAAAAAAAACCTCTCTGTCCACTGTAAGGCCAATACTTTATACATGTTACGTTAGTCACTCGATCAATAGCACTCATGAACAATTTGTTGTCTACAAAACTCAACAAAGTTAAACAACAAACATATTTTAAAATAGAAAACTTATACTACCATTTTTATTTTGAAATGTTCGATTGTGTTTATTGAAAGCGTATATGTCCAAAAAGAAAAATAAATGAAATACTAACAAAAAATTCTCATTTTCATGGTGCTTATCTTCTAGTAACTTTCTGTTGCTTGTTCAGTAAGAAACACATAATATGCATCATGGATACTTCTTGAGAGATGAATATTTTTTTTTCCAAAATAGGTGACTTCTTAAAGCACTCTAGCAGAGTAGAGATCCTCTCGCAGTAATGCATATGCATTAACAGAGGCTGGCTTGTGGGTCCCACACCTTAGTTCGAAAATTGATAGCAGTATCATTCTTGGCCTGTTTGGTTGATGCCTAAGTTTACCATAACTAACCTTAGTCAAGTGTGGCTAGCAAATTCTTAGCCACAAGTGTGGCAAAGTTAGGCAAGAAATTAAGAGTATGGCATGTGGGTCGGGATGTTAAGAAAGTGTGGCTTGCCACAACTGTGGCAGTGAACCAAACACGCCTAAGAATCTGTGGCACGACTAAGCTTAGGCGTGGCAATGTTAGACACCAATACCTGCATCCTTGAAAAATTGAATGTTGTCTCTGTTGATTTATTACATGCTGCAAGGATACTATGGTACTACGAACAATGAGGGCTACAATGCAAAATAGAATGATGCTACACTGCAGCATGACATCCGAATTGGTAATGTTTTCTACTAAAAAAGTAGGAGGAAACAGTAATTTTCTGCCGCCTAGGTGCTTGCCTGTGGTGCCATGCCGCGGGACAACCTCATCCTCTTCCGCCGAACTCTTGCCAGCTACGGCAGCACTTCTTGCGGCTGAGTGAATTAAAATTTTCTGCCAAATGGAGGTCTGGCAGACTGAGGTGTATCGCATGGATCGCAGAGAACGTGGAGTGAGGCAACATCCGATGGTTTTCAGATCGCAAAGATGATATACTCTTGCCTTAAACATGATTAGAAACGGAAGACTACATATTGAGAGAATACATCTATGAGAGATGACACTGTCTCTATTTGACGCTGAAGCAAACACCAACAAAAGAGGGATATCCCTGGATGACACCATCCCATCCCTCTTCATTCCTACAACCAAACACACACGTAAGCTAGCGTCCCATGCACTGCTGGGCGAGGCGTCGCTCGTGGAGCGGGAGTGGCGAATGGCTTCTACCTTACATCCCCAACCAAAAACGCAAACTCTCTGGTACTGTATGATGCAGGTCCCATCGTCGATTGGCACTTTCGGGAGGAGAGGTCGAACACGCTTGCCTTGCTGTAGCTGTCATAGGATCAGGTCAAACGCCACAGTAACGCATGAAAAATAAAATGTTTAACAGTACTATACACTATTTAGTCACTGTTTGGTGTCATTGATTGAGAATCGCTGATTGCTAGTGCTGGCAGAGGGTCTACCGGGGGTCGCGCTTGACCGGTGCAGGGCGTGAGGGCTTGCCGCGTTGCATGGCTACCACGCAGCCACTAAAAAACATTGGGGGCCCACCGAGAATACTGGCCACGGCTGGTGCGTGCAGGTAACGTATTTTTCTAGTAGCTTGCCCATAGCTTCTATTCGCTTCATCACCAACTATTGACAGCCCATACCAAAAAAAAAAAAACTATAGGCAGCCAACCCTGCGGAGCAAGGCATACGTGGCAAGTGACAAGAGGTTGCACGTTTAAGGAAGCTAAATGAGTTAGCTTCTTGTGTTAATATCTCACAAATTACTCATCTAATCTAGATTTAGAATGCATATTAACATTGCTCTCAATTAAATCTACAAAATAAGTGGTCACTTGACTATATTTTGAGGCATTAAAAATAACGCCATGTAGGTCCCACATGTCATATTTTAGAGGTCAAATGGGTTTGGTAAAATTTGGTACGGCTACAATCCAAACACAATAATGTTGCCAACGATTTAGCTAGTAATACCCATGATTTGGTCATGACAAAAATTTCGTACAGCTAATAAGCGGGTACAAACCAAACATGACAGTACTTCGCCAACGTGGCGGCATCCAAGCCAACCAACGAAATAAATCAGTCGCACTACTTGTTTTTCCCTAACACCACCGTGTCTAGGATTAACAAAAAAAATCCATCCTCCTTCATTCTTTTCACGACTCCATTCTTAATTACGAGTCACCACCACATCGTGCCCTCGCCCCCTGTGCCAAGGCCAGCGTGCAACCATCCCTAGCCTACCTGTTGGAATGTCACGTAACCTCCACGCGCCCAAGACCACAACACCTAGCCTCTGCACCCCCGGCCCGTGCTCGGTCTCTTCCGCCATACAAACGCGTGACCTCCGTCACCACCGGAACCCGCCCCTACAACCACCGCAATCGATCTCCGATCCGCGGTCGCCGAACTAGTCCACTCGCTGCTCATCCCCGCAACCCGAGCAACTAGCGTCTTGGGTCGCCCTCTTGCCACTGCATTACCGGTGGTCGTCGCTAGTCCGTTTTGCAGCTCACCATCACGTAGTAGCCGGAGCATGCATGCCCTGCTAGCACAACCGCCCTTGCACACCGCCGTCACGCAGGCACCATAGCTCATAGAAACTCAAACCACAACTCTAACGACCCTAACACCAATATTTGAAAATAATAAAAAAATATAAATTAAACAAAAAATGTTAGGTTAACGACAACTACAAACTGATTACACAATAAATAAGCATTAGCTAACAATATTTTTTTTGAGCATAATAGTCAACTTCGTCCCTGAACTATCGTCTAAAGCCCAATTTCATCCCTCAACTTTTAAAAGATCCAATTTAGTCCACGTCAGCTTTGAGTTGAACTTCTAATTTCAAATTGATTTTTTGTCTCAAATCATAACTCTGTTTTTAAAACCATTTGAACCATTGTGCTATAATTAATTTAATAAAAAAAGATCTGACTGGGATATACATTTATACTTTTATGTGCCTTTTCATTTTTTATTCAAAAGTTTGAATTTATTATATCAAAACAATGTTGAACATACTTTATAATTGTAACTTATGTTATGCGCATAACCATTCATATTTTATTAAAATGCTAAAGTAACAAATACAATCAGGTATTATGTTAAAACAAAAAGAATGGTTCAAACAAATTCAAAAACAGAGTTCCAATCAAAGAAAAATATAATCTTAAATTTGAAATCCGACTTGAAACCGACGTGACATGCCACGTGGACATCCACGTAGGACGAGGGATGAGATTGAACCAGCCAACCAAAGTTTAGGGACTAAATTGAATCTTTTAAAAGTTGAGGGATGAAATTGGCTATTACGCCTTTTGTGTGAATTTGGAATTCGAAGTTTCTTGTGAGGATTTTCAGATTTTTGTGTGCTTTTAAAAGAAGGTATATTGTTTTAGCTCATGCAAGTGAAACATGACTAGCATTCAAGTGTTGCCGCAAGCATTCAAAGGAAATTTTCCTTGAGGTTTGAGCTCATTTTCTCATTCCTTCAAAAGTACAAGTCTTCTAGTTTTTCCTCCCGAAAGAATTTGCCTTATTCCTTTCCTAAGGAACAATCCCTCCATTTCTTCATATGTTTTTCCCTTGTCCCAACAGGTCAGATCATACAGTTTTACACTGAACCAAATAATATATGAACATATAAAATCAATTTTACAGCAATCGTGTTGAACGGACCTAGAGGAAAATCAATTTTCAGAGACTTCAGAAGCGTTGCAGTTCGGCAGGAAAAAAAAGTGTACCTGCTTCATGACATGTGGCTCGTGACCCAATATAGAGTGTGCAGGAACCGTTATGACGCTCCCTGCCCCGCAATACAGAGGAGTATGTCAAAGAATTGCGGCGGTCTAAACTGTACTTTCCGTTTGTGACACTCGCTCGGTGTGTGGGACCTCTTGTTCGCTTGTATCTTCCATATAGATAGATCCGGAATGAGAGAAAAACTCTTACAGACACCACTATTCCACGACACCCAAGCAATGAATCCGCACCTCTCCACAAGCCAAATCAAGAATGCAGAACTGGATCATCTTGTAGTAGATTCTGACGTGGAATCGCTTGGAGATTTTCGTCGAGGTCAAAGTAATTTGGAGGAGAATCATCAAGGTGGCCTCTGCACGGCGGGCAGCAGCGAACAAGCTAGGTTGCTGCCTCTTGATTCATCTAGGTATGCCGGTCTGGGTGAAGGAAAAAGGGGACTGCCGGAAGGGTTGACCGTGGAGATGCTTCGAGCGTCTCCGAGGGGTTCTCCACGGACTTTGAATTTTTTGCCCATCTGGCGCTCCAAAGCCTTGCCGCCGGCGCCGGTAGCACCATCGATCCACCGTCAGCGAAAGGTACGATTCATGGAACCAGATCCGTTTATCTGTTTGGAGAGTAACAAGTGGGGTGATTCAATTTCCTTGCCCAGAAAGTCCAGTTTACGGGCCATTTCCCGTTTTCATACCCGCGGTTCCCGAGCAGCTTCGATGATAATTGTAGCTCATTTCCTCCCTTTCGAGTGTCACCTGAGCAATCCAGCCAAAACGACTCTTCTTTGTCTCCTAATCAATCTAATATCGGGCATCAATCAATCAGCCTTTCGCAACAATCAAGTCCACAATCAAAGATCCAAACTGGAACCGTCTGTCGCTGGCAACCACATCTCGCTGAGCCGCTCCCTCCCTTTCTTCACCATCTCTCATTTGCAAGAATTAAAGCAAATCCATTCCTACTTAAGAACCCAATAATGTTCACCACCAGACCTGCTAGCATCCCCGTCTCCGTGATGGAGTACAAGCGCCCTCAAAAGTTGCCATCGACAGGGTCTGCTTTGGTGCATTCAGGGATGAGGAGCTCCCCTACTTCAGTGGTGATATCAGCAGTGACAACATCGGCAATTTCTGTGATGACGCCCGGCCAAAGCTCACAAAGCGCATGCTTCGTGCGATGCGGAGGTGAATCGCAGAATGGGTATCCTCAGGAATCAAGGCATTTGGATATGGGTACATTCCGGCAATCCATCCAGGGATGACGTCAAGAATGGTTTTCTTCAAACCCTTGGCCTCGAGGATGAAGATTGCTTCATTGTGTACTCCCTTACTCATAAGCCAGGCAAGTTTCCGGGTGTCTTCGGTGATCCAGTTGTACGCGACATTGCAGTATCTGTTAATTTCGGCTTAGACGGCATTACAACCCAGAATGCTCTCAATCTTGACACCAATACAAAACTTCTATTTCGGAAATGGGACCCTGAAGAACACGGGAAACCTGTGATCCTGCCCTTTTTCTGCACATTGAAATTAGAAGGCCTTCCAATACATGTCTGGAATAAAGAAGTAGTATCTAGTATGATAAGTAGCAACTTTCTAATGCACCACCCGCTGGCAGAATTCATGCATTCATCTAATTTCGGTGTTGTAGCTGATTCTAAATGTTCCACAGATATGACATGTGACTTTGAGCAATACACTTGCCAAGCCTGGGCAGCAGATCATGAGGATTTACCTATGGGATTTGATCTAAAAATAATAAACCCATTACCAACTGAAATAGCTCCATCAGGTGCACCTTATGTTCAGCCGGGTTACGCCTATTCAGTCAAACTCCATATTGAAGAATGTTTTAACACGGTAAATCATTGGGGAAAAAACAAACAGCCTGAGTTGGTGCCCGATGCATTAATTCCCTGTGAACAGGGAATAGAAAAACCATCATACACAATGCTGAGCAATAATGTTGTGACGAGTAGAAGAACTATTCTGGAGGAAACAGCAATGATTTTGCTAAATGAGACCGGTGGTGAGCTACACGATTCGAAGAGTATCAGCAGCCTCATGTATTCCTTCTTTGGACATTGCATCAAAGATGAGCTTATGGTCTACCCCTATTTACCTCACCATTTTCTGGTCAAATGTTGCACTGGTCAGACGCGTGATTGCATTTTGAATAGTGATTTGTTTGAGGATGAAGTGGTTACAGTTAAGACACAATGTGGCTTACTACTACTACCATTGGGTTCTAGAGGTCTCTAGTTTAGGAAGTGGACACCTACATATTCTGCAAGTCCAAGTCCATTGAACTTTTTGTGCACAATAACCTTAGAAAATCTCCCCCTCATTGTTGGACAATAGATGTGGCTGCTGCAGTTATCAGTGATCAAAGTATTTTGGTTTATATTCCAGATATTTGGAGGTACCCAGTTGATTATACAACAAAACTTGTTGGAAGCTTGTTGGATTTTCAGCACTTTACAGTGGTAGCCCTAGTTACCGATCCAAATTGCATACCTAAGACATGCAACTTGACCATGGTTACATCTTGTGATGATGAAACTGGAGTGCAGCTTCAACAAAATAATCTGACACCAAGGTCTGGTCATTGTTATGAAGTGAATATAAATGTTGATAGCATTAAAGATTTGAGAGGTGAAACCTTCGCCACTGCTGTTGCTCATTCTTTAACAAATGATAAAGATCTAGAGAAGCGGTCAGGACAAGGGAAAGGCAGTGGACAAAATCTGAGATTCCCATTCTATCGGTAAATGTGAAATGTATGTGATCGAAATGTATCCTGTACATTTTTAAACTGTTTAAATAGATGATCTCCTGGCCACACCAACTAATATAATTAATAATTGGCTTGCAGGTTATGAAGGATCCACGTGAATCCATCAATCACTTGAATGCTGGGGAAATGGAATGAAGCTGTCCTTATGATTTCGCGGATACCTTTTTTTTTTCTCGAGAGAGATTATGATGCATAGGTGGTTGAGATTAATACTTGGAAGTGTTATTGTTCTATGTGTGATTATTTGCATTCCATTACATTTACCCCTGGAACGAAATAAATTTATTAAAAAAACGTTCTATTTCTAGTTGCTGTATAAATGCGAAACATGTAGTTCAGCTTGTTTTAAAATTGAACCGAAACCAAAAAATGAATACTTCCAGCAGAGATTGGGTCGATCTTTAACATCGTTAAGCACCAAATCTAACGGTAGGCCATAGAGGGAAGTCAAAAATAAAATTGGGCCTCGTAGCGAAGTTTGATATTTTTGAGGCCATAGAAGGAGGCAACATATCCTATGCAAACCATCCATCCTATGCAACTTTTGGAAACTCAAATCACGATCCTAGGATCTCTAATCGATGGTTAGAGAGATAAATAGACTAACTTAACACTTAAACCCTCCTACCATTACCTTTGCTAATCTATTTTTGCAAATCACCCCCTACTTTGCGGGCCTTGATTCACCGGGCGGCCGCGCGGCTCGATGAGTCGCGATCGATTGCGGTGGCCTCAATCGGGACCGAGACCGGTAGGCTCACTTGATTAGAGTTGGAGGTGATTTACTAAAATAGATTAGCAAAGGTAATGGTGGGAGGGTTCAAGTGCTAAGTTAGGCTATTTATCTCTCTAACCATCGATTAGAGACCCTAGAATCCTGATTTGGGTTTCCAAAGGTGGCATAGGAAACATATCCTATGCAAACCACCCATCCTATGCAACCTTTGGAAACTCAAATCACGATCCTAGGATCTCTAATCGATGGTTAGAGAGATAAATAGACTAACTTAGCACTTAAACCCTCCTACCATTACCTTTGCTAATCTATATTTGCAAATCACCCCCTACTTTGCGGGCCTTGATTCACCGGGCGGCCGCGCGGCTCGATGAGTCGCGATCGATTGCGGTGGCCTCAATCGGGACCGAGACCGGTAGGCTCACTTGATTAGAGTTGGAGGTGATTTGCTAAAATAGATTAGCAAAGGTAATGGTGGGAGGGTTCAAGTGCTAAGTTAGGCTATTTATCTCTCTAACCATCGATTAGAGATCCTAGAATCCTGATTTGGGTTTTCAAAGGTTGCATAGGGTGGGTGGTTTGCATAGGATATGTTGCCATAGAAGGAAGCCTCATCTTTTTGTACGCCATAGAGGGAATTTTCTCTTTGTTTAGTATATACGATACCGGAGTTGTGGCAAGCCACACTTTCCTAGCCTCCTACCCCACACGCCGACTCAATTCCTTGTCAAATCTTACGACAAATTGTGGCACCAAATTTCTTTGCCCAACCGGTAGCCACACTACTTATGAAATGAAATTTAGTCACTTTTAATCACTTGATCCAAACAACTAGAGTTAATTCCTTGTACACACTCATAAGAGTGGCCATCCATAAAAGGGCGCCCACCAGGATGAAGCCCTCCGGTACAAAACACCCCTCAGGACTCGCTGCCCACCTCCATTGAGTAGCACACACCTCATATGGTCACTCTTTACGATTTTTTAAGACTAAAACCCACATCCAATTATCATTTTTTCTCTGGCCATCTACACACACAGAACCGGAACATTTGAATCAAATTGAATCGATTCCACATAAACCTAGAGCGGCTGGCGCTGGCGCGAGGACAGCGGGGCCGCTAGCGGTGGCAAGCGGGCGAGCGGGCGGCTCGCGGATTGTCATATATTTGAATTATGTGCATCCGTGTTTCATTATTGTGACTAAGTGAACATTTCTTTAACTTGTAGGAAGAAGAAGGCTTATCCGAAGAGGAAGTCGAAGAAGTCGAAGATAGTGGCGAGACGAAACCATTTGTCGTGGAGCTATAACTCGTCGGATGGTAAGTCTGATACATGGAGACACTGAAAATGTGTCCAGCTCTAACTCCCTTCACAAAACGGTGTTGGAAGAAGGAAATGACTCAAATTCAATACAAAGTATTGTATTGTTGTTGTTGAGACTATTGTTGTATTATTATGCAGCTTGTGAGACTGTACGTGTAACATCGAACTTGAGACTATGTATTATTATCTTTGTGAGACTGTAGTTATTGTGAAGAAAATGTTGTGATGATGAATGCATCATGGCTGCATTTATATTTTATATAGTTATGATATGATGCATGCGACATATTTACAACTTCTCCAATATATTGATGGTATGGAAAAGGTCATGGCAAAAAAATAATTTTTGTGTCAAAAATGTGTAAAAACGCACCTGTAAAAAAACACAGGTAAATAGGAACATAGCAGGCTAGCAGCAAGTAGTGGAAGGCTCGGTATCTAAAATTTTAGTTATCCAATGATCTTAAACGAAGAGTGCAGTGAGTTTCAAAAAAAAAAGAGTGCAGTGAAGAGGTGGGTGAAGGACCTCAAAACGATACTAATATTCTTTAGGAATATAAATGAAAGCGTGCAGAGCACTGGTCGGAAGAGGAAAAAATCTGAGGTGTATTTGCTCTTTCTTTAAGGGCCTATATGTAAAATTATTCAGTGCAGATCCAACGTTGTATATTTCTCATCTCGTGGATCTAACGGCTGAGACTTTTCTGGATGTTGTGGCATCGCTAATTTTCATGAAAACCCACACGTTTTAGACAAAACTCATTTGTTATAGTGTTATGTAGTATTTTTCTCCCAAGAATAAATAATAATGCTCTGAACTTGGTCGCAAAAATCTTCAAAGAAAAAAAAAGAGCGCCGTCGTCCGCCACTCGTCCGACCCCGGTCGGAATGCTGCCTGCGCTCCTCCTCCGTTACCCCGCCACATGCCCCGCCCGCCGCCCTCCTTCCACGCGCGGCCATGACGGCGCGGCCGCCATGGCCGCCGAAGCTAGATCCTCAAACCCATCAAACACGAACACCTAAGCTCGACACTCCCATCACCACCACCCCTTTCTCCACCGCCGGCGGCCGGCGTCATCATCTCCATCGCCACCGCGCCGCGCCGCCCGCGCTAATCCGTCGTCCGACGCGGCGCGCGCTGCCGCGTCGCACCGGCCGCCCCTCCCCTCCGCGCCGCCTCGCCCTCTCCCCGCGTTCGGCGCGTGCGCGGCCGGTTCCCATCCACTTCCCATCCGCTTCCACCCCTAAATCGAGTCCCGGTCTCCTTGGCCTTCTTCCCTAGCCGGCTTGGCCTCAACGGTGGTGGAAAACAGTGCACGGCCGCGACGGCGAGGCGCAGGGCGACGCCATGGCCTTGCGGTTGGTGCTGGGGCCGCTAGGCCTGGCGAGGTCTTCGACCTCCGCGGCAGCTGCATGCAGGTTTGCATCCGCATGGGGACTCCGGTGGCGCTGCCACCTTAGAGGCTCGGTTTCAGCCCAAGTCCGCCTTGGTTTGCACTGCGGCGCATGACAGGCGGGCACGACGTCGGCTCCGCCGCTTGGGCGACGGGCCAGAGCAGCAGCAGGTTCGACGGTGGCCTTCACCGTCAACGAGCGGTGCAGGCGAGAAGTGGGTCCTCCCCAATCGCGCGTTTCCTTCTCCCCACAACGGACGCGACAGGAGGTGGAGGAGTAAGAACAAGGCATGCCGGCAGCTCGACAGCATCGCGAATGCCGCCGCCACAGCTAGCAACTGAGGAGATTCACGTTGTCGTGCTCTAATCCGGTTGCTCTAATCCGTTGGCGCTGCCTAATTAATGTGTGCACGTCAAAACTCATCCACGGCCGACTTTGGCACAAAGTTGTTACTTGGTGAGCTTATTCCCTTGGTTTGTGGATTCAAAGTTGCGGATTTGGGTGGATGTTTGGGGGATTTCTTATCGAATTTATAATCGACAAATCACATGCATGTTTGAGATAATTCACACGGGGAGTTTCATCTGGATTTGAAATTAATTGCTTGAGCACTATAGGAGCAGTATGCTGGAATGCAATGCAAATGATGCAGATGGTACTATGATTATCCTTGTTCATTTTTTTCCATACAAATCATGGCACCATCAATATATTTATAAGGCAGACACGTTTGTGTTGTTGTGACACCTTTGTTGGATTGTCTCACGTAATTACTTAATAAAGTGCAGTTTATTTAATTTTCAGTGAAGTGGTTATTAGATGTACTCTCAGTTTTCCTAGAGCCTCATCAAGTTATAAATTAATTACTCTACTTATCTTTCATCAATATGCTATCCAAAATGTATATTGTTTTTTTCTTGAAACGAGGGCAAGCCCCACTTCCATTTAAACAAACGGAAGTCTACAATCTTAGGCACCCGCCTGTCAGCAAAAAGAAAGAGAACAGAAGTTTAAAGCCTGACTTTCCCTCCACCCCCAAGCACTCGTCGGATCTCCAACACATACTTGGGGGTGAGTGGGAATAAGTTTACTACACTAGTCCCTATTACATCAAACCAGGAACCACCAGATTAGCACATCGATCATAGAAATCAGCCTGTCATTATGCCATCCTTCCCAGGTCTTCATCTTGCTCCTCTGGATCACCCTCCGAGTCTTCAATGGTTCGCACCATCATGCATCTCCCTTGACGATGAAGCAGTCGTGTCGCCGTCTGTAGCATCGCAGAAGCTCCAGACTCCAGGACCTCCTTCATGTCGTTGATGTGCAGTCCTGCCCAGTATTTAAGAAACACACATGCTTGGAACACAATATCACAAGGGTGTTTAATCAACACTGTATCAAAACAGGCTCTATTTCTACATTTCCAAATCGCCCAGCAGATAGATGCTAAGCCTGTTAACTGTATTTTTTATCATTGGGTAGCACCCTAGATATCCAAATCCAGAATCGATCATATGAGTTGGGTTTTGTTCTTGCACCCAGACAGGAGGCCACAACATTCCAGATTACCCTTGTAACTGGACAAGCAAAGAACAGATGATCAATTGTTTCAGGCTGATCACAGAAGTAGCATGTTGGATCACCATGCCAGTCTTTGACAGCATGTTATCCTTTGTTAATACTGCTCTATATTCCATCAACCACATGAAAATTTTAATCTTTTCTGCTATCTTGGCTTTCCAGATTCTGTTATAAGCCAAACCCCTTTCTTTTCTTGTTAGGTGCTTGTACATAGACTTGGTGGTAAATTTGCCATTTTTTCCCCACTTCCAAACCATCTTGTCAACATTCTGACTTGACACCTGATTATTTAGTTCACTAGCCAATTTGTACGATCTTTCATGAAGGAAGGTTGGTTGATTTCTTTTGAAATCTATCACCCACCCCTGTTTGCACAGTCATATACTGTCAGGTTCTGATCAGTGCATAATTCAAATAAATAAGGGTATTTTTTGCTAATAGGGTCATTGCTCATCCAGCTATCAGTCCACAGTCTTATGTTCTTGCCATTGCCTACTATAAATTTCCTTCCTCTCAGGTAAAAATTTTCTTATTTTTAAAAGGTCAGTCCAGATTGCAGAATCAGAGTGCTTATGTTTAATGGAACATGTTGGCTTATTTTGTACATATTTAGCTTTTACTAAGTCTGGCCATAAGCCTGATTCAGACTCAAGCTTCCACCACCATTTAACCAGAAGGCTAATATTCATTTTTCTGAGATTTTTTATCCCCAATCCTCCCTTTCTCCTTGATTTTCACACTTTATTCCACTGTACTAAGTAGTATTTTTTCTTGATACTGCCCCCTTGCCAAAAGAATTTCCTCCCAGCCTCATCCAGTCTTTTTATGACTGTCTTAGGCATGAGGAGACAGTCATAAAAAGACTTTTTTGACTTGAACATCAAAGTTAAGTCTTTTTGTTTGAACATCAAAGTTTAGCTCTAAGTTAAGTCTTTTTTGCTTGAACATCAAAGTATTTGCATTTATGTAGGTTCCACTTAGTTACCACAAAAATTTAAATACAAAGTCTGTTGGTAAATGTAGCACATTACATTGGTACCTCGATATTATGGTTGTTTACTTTGATATTGTTGTTTTCCTTTTTTCACATTTCTTAACTGCACAACAATATCAAAAATAAGATTTTAGTTGTTTGGCTGAATAATGTTTTACACGATTATAGCAATTTACCTGCACTTTACCATTATTGGAACCATGATATGCTTCATTTGCTTCAGATGTTGTATAATACTGAGTAGAAAAATATTTAAGCTTGCTCGGTTTGTGGTTTAATTCTAAGGGCCAATTGTGTGGTTGACCCTGTTTTTGAATCGAATTGATTGGACCTGTTTTTTTTCAGATTGAATAAAGATAAAGAGATTGACCCCATTCTGTTAGAACCTTGTAACAATGTTAAATCCATGGTAAGAAGACATATGTACCCTTTGCATGATTGATCCTGTTTTTTCTTGTAAGTTGTAAGCTTCATGAATGACCCCATTCTGTCATGAATGGCCCTTTGCATCATATTTAGTTAGAAACGTCTCTCATATTGTCTTAGATTTCTTCTCATATTTTGTAGAAACATTATGTTTAGGAAGCGCAAACTGAAGGTTCTGGATCGCAGATGAAAAAATGGAACTTTCTTTGCATCATGTGTAATGTTTAGTTGAGGTTAGTACGCAGATTGATCTATGCATTTTATGCTGTACTAAAATATTCATTTTTTTCAGTTGATTGCTGAACCATAGCAGGATCCATTACTGTTCAGCTGCCTTGGTAAAAATTAATAAAGCATATGTAGATCCTGGTGAACAAAATAAAATGTCGATTTTTGGGGATTGTTCTTCTATGTTGTTAATATTCCGATCAACATTACAATGTTTTTTTTTTGTAGTTATTTGTTTCTTTGTAACGTGAAAACTGAGATTTATTCTTTACTTGGCAAATGAGGACTTCTTATAATTTCCGTTTATATGCAGTAGCCTGAAGAACAATTTAGCTTTAATGTGGTCATAGCGAGAAAAGTTTAGGCCATAATGAGAACAGTTTTTTGCATGTGATCATTTGGGTTGATACTTCATAGACTACTCTAGATGATATTCATCACTATATAATTAGTGATTCTGTGGTGCTATTGTCCGTGACATAGCTCATTATTTTTTATGTTTGCTGTTCGAATACTTGTTCTTGTTAGCCAATGGCCTTGCTGTACTAGAGCTTTTTGCTTCTTGAATTAATGAAAGAATGACCTTGCTATACTAGAGCTTTTTGCTTCTTGAATTAATGAAGGAATGGCCAATGCATTAGACTAGCTGCACCGGTCATCTCTATCTCAATCTGCAGGTTCAATATACCGTTTTTTTCCCTGCACCGTGATCTCTATACTGATCTGTACCATCGCGATCGGTGAGATGACCGCTATTCCCAACGCTGCCCCGACCGATCGGTAAAGTGAGAGAGAGTGAAAGGTGGGAGAGAGAAAAGCAGACCCCACTATTTCAACGAACTAAAAAATGTTATAAATCACAAACGAAAAAACCAAATCAAATTCCAGATTACACCATTAAATTTGTTTTAAAAAATCCTTCGAAACAAGATCTCACATGGATATATTTAGATAAAATTACAAGTGGACCATACTAATGGTAGTTGAAGATGGTTGAATAAAATATAGATTAGTTGGTATAGAGGTTGAGATATGAGTTGACGAATACGGAAGAATCTGATATAGAGATGAGAATCTTGATGACTAGACAGAAATATTCTATTTTAGAGGTGAGAATAGAGGTCAACCAAGTACTTGATAGTCTTACTACCTCTATTTTTGGGTGTAGTGCCGTCATCAAGGTTTATGATTTTTGAACGTAAACTCCCTATGTACCATGCTGTCAAAAAAAAAAAACTGTGCACCACTATTCACTAATTTCTCCCACTCCTGTATAATATTGCCGATCCAAAATGACGATTTATTACCTCTGCCTTCTCTGCCCAGTCCTTGGACTGAAGTCTTCTCCTTGAATCACGCGGCGGCAGCAGGTAAAGCAGCCTTTCGATTACTTGTTGCAGGAGTGTTTCGTGACCCGCGACGTGTGTGTCCAAAAACGGTCAGCAGTCATTGACCGGAGGCACTATTTTTTGCCCTTTGGGGAGACGAAGGGGTAAAAGGACGATGTGATGGCTGGCTCATGCATGACATGCATGCAAAGAAGTAGTATATATACGAGGGCCATGTTCGTTTCCCCCATCTAATTTTTAGAGGGTCAAATCAAAGAGAATTTTATTATTTTAGAATACTAAATAAAGTCTAATCTCGAAACTAATTGCAGACCCCCTATCTAATTCACGAGACGAATCCAACGAGGGTAATTATGGTGTTATTAGAAGATGTTTACTGTAGCATCACTGTAGCAAAACATAGATTAATTAGGATCATTAGATTCGTCTCGCAAATTAGAGGGGGTCGCGACATAGGTTTTGTTATTAAATTAATAAAAGTACTACTAAATAGTAAGATTCTCTTTGATGTGACAGTATCTAAATTTTAGAGGGTGGAAACGAACGGGGCCAGAATAAAAAATGATTAATGTTGTGAAATTAAGCTAGAATAGTGTTAGGTTAATATTGTAAAAAAGATAGATTAATGTTGTGAAAATAAACTATATTAGTGTTAGCTATATAAAAAAAGCTAGAATAGTGTTTTGATGAATGGTGCGCTCTTGTTTTCGCAACCTCGATCCATGTGGGCTAGTAACGTTTGTTGTCTGTGATTAGTAGTACATGTATATGTATATATGAATCCAAAAATCTTGAGTTTAAAGGAGTACTATTATAGTATATAGTATAAATTTTCGGGGCTCTGCAGGCAGGGGCGAAAATGAGACTAGTCTTGTCTCTACAACTGTACGCACGTTCGCCTCTTTTTTTTTTCTTCCCTGAAATCTACTGCAACTCTACCCAGATGACAGCATCGTAGCAGTAGAGAAAAACTCTCGAGCTTCCCCAGCAAGGAAGACACCAGCTTCCCCACAACCACATCGCTCAACCTTGGCGCGCTGTACCCTGCCGTCGTCTCCACCAGCTTCCACCCGGCCCTCCCTGCAAGCCCCTTCCGCCGTTTGCCGTCCGGATGAAACCCAAAAAGCGTGTGAAAGAGATGTTCTGTTTTGGGCTCTTTCCGAAGGTTCGAAGGAGGACATCTACTTCCTACGTTTTTCCGATACGCCGATACGGATACGGCGATACGGGACGGCGATACGGCGATACGGCAATTCTGAAAAACCACAATACGTCGATACGGCGGGTATATTATAATATACATTTTAATACCCCAATAATTACTAAATTTGATAGAAAATGATGTAAATAACAAAGGGAAATAAAAAAATCTATTGCAGAAGCGGCGTTCGTGCGCGCCCGGTTCCTCGGGCGCCGGCAGCGGGAGCGGCACACGCTGGTGATCCGGCGCCAGGTCGAGAACGGGTACAACGACAGCAACCTCTTCGACACGGCGCGCGCGTACGTGGCGACCCGGATCGACCCGCGCGCCATGCGCCGCCTCTGCTTGGCGCGGTCCCGCGTCAAGGACCCCAACGGCGGCAGCGGCGGCGGCGGCGGGGGCGGCAGCTGGAACACGCAGCTGCACATGGAGCCCGGGGGCACCACGAGGGACGTCTTCGATGGCGTGGAGTTCACGTGGACGTCCGTGGATGCGGACAACGACGGGAAGAAGAAGGGCGGCGAGAACCACGGCTCGTGCGAGCGCCGCAGCGGTCGCCGATCACTCACGACGACGGTGTGCTACAGCCCAAACGTATTGACGTACGTATCGTGAGGTATCGAGAAAGTATCGACAATTAATTTGTTTGTTTTTAAATCATATTTCCACGATACGCCGGCGATACGCGTATCGGACGTATCGCACCGTATCGACGTATCGCGCCGTATCTGATACGCGTACGGCGGCGAAACCCACGTATCGGAATTTCGTAGTCTACTTCCATACACTCGAGCGGGAGAAGAAAGAAAATGAAGAAGATGGTCCAAGTGGTAAAAGTAGCAGTGGCAGTGCGAGAAGTGGCAGCAGCAGTAGCGAGAGAAGCAGCGATACCAACACCTCAGGCGAAGTGAAGCTTCTGAATCGTCCTTTATGCGACGAGACCCGGGATGAGTCCACAAAGCGCATGTTTGAGTACGACCAGGAGGTGAATCTCAGAGCATCCATCCTCCAGCGTCAAGGCATTTGGATTATTGTAGATTCAACCCTTGTCTCGGCGGACGCCGTCAAGTGCGCTTTTTATCCGTACCTGATGCATGCTGAAGACATGCTCACTGTGTACTCCTTTGGCGATAAGCCCGGCATTTTTCTGGGCGTCTTCAAGGAGCCAGCGCTATGTGAACTGGCACAAAGGGTTCTACCAAGTATGGATGATGATGACGGAGGTGCGAGGTACATCTCTCTTGGCATGAATACCATTTATGTTTCGAAATGGAACCCTTCGGTACACGGGGAAATTGTGATGTTGCCTTTTTTGTTCAAATTAAAAGTAGAAGGCCTCCCAATCCATGGTTGGAATGAAAGTCTGGTGCAACATTTGTTAAGTAGCAACTTTGTGTTTCATCGCACCTTCAAAGAATCTGTCCATGAATCGGTTTTTTATGATGTAGCTGCTGATTGGTTTCGAAGTACAACAGATAATTACCTCCCTCGTCCAACATACTTTAGTGAGTACATTTGCGAAGCCTGGGCTGAAAATGCTGATGATTTACCTGCTGGCTATTATCTGAAAATAATAAACCCAGACGAAGCAGAATCGGGTTCCTTTAGTACACCATTTGTTCAGGGGGGTTACTGCTATCCAGTGGAACTCCACATTGAGCACTGTTTAAACTTACAGACTGCTATGGCCCATGTTCCTGACATGGCAACACCTACATCGTCTTGCACACTGATCAGCAATGAGGTTATGCAGGATAGGAGGGCTAATCTTGAGGCAAGGGGCATGCATTTGTTTAATGACTCAGGAGTACAACTAGATACAATGGGCATCACTAAGATCCTGCAATATGTCTTTAAAGATTTTTTCACTGATGATGAGCCTTCTTTTATGGTGTACTCCTACTTACCATTCCATTTTCTTGTCGTATTTATGAGAAGTGAGACACGTGATGGGATTTACCACCATAGTTGTGCATTTGTGGAAGAATTGGCTAAAGATAACAAGGCTTTGAGGAAGATGGAGAAGCTTGAGATGGAAAATGGTAAGCTACTGCCATATGGATCCAATGGTATCTGGTTTAGAAAGTGGGCACCCGACTATTTTGCAAGTGAAGCTCCATTAAACTTTTTGTGCACCATTAGGTTAGAAAACCTCCCACCTCATTGTTGGACAGAAAAAGTGGCTGCTGCAGTTATCAGTGATGCCGCTTGTTTGGTTTCCATTCCAGACTTGGCAAGCTACCCAACAGATTATGCTTCAAACAGGGGCTTGCTGGATTTTCAGTACTTCACACTGAAAGCCATGGTTAGCGATCCAAACGATGTACCTAAGACATGCAACTTAACCATGGTTCCATCGCTGCATGGTCGAGGTCATTCTCCTGCTGTGCGGTTTGGTTAGCGTTATGAAGTGAAGATAATTATTGATAGCATTAAAGATTTGAGAACCGAAACCATCTCTGCCTTTGCATCTTCTCATATTTTTGCCCATAATCGATTGGCCTACACTAAGCGGAAGGGGAAGGGGAAGGCAAAGGATGAGGAAGGCTGCTCCACAAGCTCTGAAAAAACAAAAGGGAAATTCTTCCATATGTCATGAAATGTAAGTGCATGAAAATGTTGTATCTTGCACTCTTTTTTCCAAAATATACATGTTAAAATAGATGTCCCCCTAACCACATTATTAACTAATTGAAAATTATAACGCAGGTTATCAAGGATCCGGACGAAGCCATCTACTGACTGCTAAGACTGAGGTGGCACGAGAAATAATTAAAATGAAGCAGTATTATCATTTGGCTGCTACTGCTTTTAATTTAAGATGCATGCATATGCGTAAGACTATTTGCATTCAGTTTGAATTATGTCTGTAATACAATGCACTAGAACCTATGGTATTGTAATGGTATGCTAAAGACTTAATGGTAAGACTTGTAGTTACTTATCTATTTCTGTCCTGCTTTTATTTCGCCATGCATGTGTGAGACTCTTCTCGCATTTTATTGAACTTGACCCATGGCTAGTGACTATTTATCTCATGGTATGTAAGACTTGTAGCTACTTATCTATTCCTGTCCTGGTGCTTTTATTTCGTCATGCATATGTGTGAGACTTTTTTTGCATTTTATTGAACTTGAACTGTACAGTTAGTAATACTAAACTAGGACGACATCTATTTGTAAAATATAACCCTCACCCAAAACGATACATCCTTTTGTATAGTGTGTTATGCTCTATCGGAACCACATTGGAAGCAAGTACTTATTTTTTGACATGAAAAACAGTGAGGGAGATCCCTGTTGTACTTCTATTTTTAAAAGCAAGAAGCAACCAAAACTGTACAAGAAGCAAAAACTATACAGCAAACAACGGAAAGGCAAAATATAACAAAGGAAAAAAATACACAGATGTTCCAGTTTAGCACATTCCAACTCCTTTTGTATAGTGTGTCATGCATTGTAACTATATCTGGAAGAGCGAGGGCAGCATGATCAGATGAGCCAGCTGACAGACAAGACTGTCTTTGGTGCAAAAGAGTGTGACTGACGGAAATCCGACAACAGGGAGATGTGTCTTATCTAACAAATGGCAATCCTAGTGCAGAAGCAGAGCAGGCTAACCAAATGAATATTAGTGAACAACACATTTAACCAAACACAAGACATCCGGATTTCTGACCAAATCATCGACCATATAGACTTATCATTGTTCCAAATCATATCCATCGCAAAAAAAAAGTAGTTCCAAATCATAACTCTCTAGTTTCCTCGTACAGCAGATAAACAGGGCATTCCCTGTTGCTAAAAGATAATAATTGCTGCACTCTCTATTTGATAAACACGGCTCCTGCTTGATGCCGCAAGGAGCAGTTCTGCAGTTACTTCTGAAGGAGAGATGCCGCATCTAGTGATTTCCACTTCCTGGAGCTTGATTGCCTGGATTTCAGGGTATTTATTATCAGTTTTCGATCTCTAAGTCAATCAAGCCAGGAAAATTAGTTTGAGGGTCTGTTGGAGGTAAGAGTAGTACTTTACCTGCAAGCTCATCATTTTGGCCAACAATTCTCCTTTTCTTTGATGATCCGTCCTTGCAGCCATCATTCTTCTCGTTCATCCTCCTGTCCTTGGTGGGTCCAACATCTATGTCAGATGCGGCCCTCTTCTTGCCTGGGAGCTGATTTACCATCATGTTGTCGATGGAATTGACCAGGAAAATATTTGAGGTGGAAGTAGGAGGGGGAGTTGAGGGAAGAAACTTACCTGTTGCTGGGAGCTTCTCTTAATACGCTTTCTAAAATAAGTAAGCTTGATGGGTGGCTTGACATAAGCTTGAGCAGGGATGATATGAGTAGGTACTGCAGCCAAAATCAGGTGTCTGTCTTGAGTGGGTTCTATGAGCATAGCATTCCGTCCTTCAGCCGAACCGAGCCATTCAAGAGAACATCCATCCGAGTTTGTCTGTCCGGTGATTGAAACCCTGATGTTCAAGTCATTTATCCCCAGAGCAGCTAGGTCAAGAGGCATAATAGTTTCAGGGATGGTGATGCTGCCCATAATTCTTGTGCCTGGGAAAGTGTTGTGTGAGTTCAACAGCCTTTGAAGTCCCCGAAAAGGAAGGCTGGAGACTCTTTCATGTTGCCTTGAGCTGCTCGAGGGGTCCTGGGTTGCTCGACAGATCCTGGGGGTTGAGCTGGGCAACTTCTATCTCGGGGATGTTGTCCCGCACATGCACGGGAGCTTCATGTTCAGGAGCAGGGGTGTTCTGCCGAGCTTGCTGGGGAACCGCCTGCAGGGCCGGAACCACTTCATCATTGACATGTTCATTGTCCACGTTTGCTTCCACTTCCTGGCCTATGCTAGGGGCAAAACCGAAGTTCAGCTCATCAGAAATTTGATGTACTCGATGAATTTCCATCCGAGACCTCATCTTGTGGCTGTTGAGGATGCTGTGGAACTGGGTTCTGTTGGTTGTTGTTTATGAGCTGATTCTGAACAAATTGGTTGGCCATATCTTCTATCATCTGTTGCTCCCCAGGAAGGATAGGTCCTTCAAAGGGATGGGGATTCCCATTATGCTCAGGTGGGTCTTCCTCGTCAGCTGGTTGGGGGAGCAAGCTGGGAATTGAAGACATAGACTGGAACAGTCCACGACCTCCCTTCCCCATCCTGCTCTCTTCCGTGCTTGATCACAATGCTTCTCGGGATATCCAGAGGGTTGTCCACTAGAGCTTTTACCAGGATTCTAGCTAGATTGGGATCATCTGAATTCCATTGCAACATCCGACCAAAAGAGCTGCAAACCTGATCTACAAATCTGATAGCCTTAAGATCTAGAGGGTATCCTAATAGCATAACCCAGCAGGTCCTAGAGAAAGGGGAGCATCGCAGATTTAGTGGCACTTCATCATGCTTCACGAAACTGAACTCAAAGTTTCCCATGCGGTGAGGACTGGTAACCACTAAGGAATCCCTCTCGATAGCATCGCTCGGAGCATAGATACCAATACCATGTGGGTGCCTAGAGTATGATTCCACATGCTTTCTAGCCTCGAGTTTGAATGTACTCGACCGATCATGTGCATGATGTGGTTGATCCGGGCCGGATTGAGGTCGACCTCCTCCGTGATGGCAATGGCGTAGTTCTCGTGCCTCTTACGTATCTCGCTCTGAGACACACACCGTCCTTCGAGCTAGACGATGCGGGCCTCCATCTTCAAGATGCGTCGCGTGGGGTAGGAATCGGGTGGGGTTGATGGCAAAGTTTGCCATTGACACGAGGTTGGAGAAGTGGTGGGGAGATTGAGGAATGGTGATGGCGTGAAGCACTCGGGTCGAGCAGAGGAGAAGGAGAAAGTGAAGAGGCCGGGGTTTTATGGGTATAAGAAGCCGAGGAGCTCTCGGTAGCTTGCGAGGGGACTCGTGCCGTCTCTTAATCTTCTGGTTCACTTCCGGGTGGGGCCAGGTCTCTCTTCACCTTCTGTTATGATCACTAGTAAAGAAATAAATAGTAACATCAGTCACAATATGAGCTTCTCCCAGTTGGCTACGAGGTGGAGCATGTTGTCCTGTGCTCCTAGCAGCCCAGGGTCGAACCCCCGCACAGCCTTGACTCTCTGGTGGCCTATTTTTGTTCATTTTCTTCTCCTTAATGAAATCCTAAGTCGGATCTCCTTTTTGTTTTTTTACAAATAATAACTCTGCATTTGACTTTATATTGATGGACTAAAAGAGCTTGTAACTAGAAAATGTACAACAATCAGCCTTCTGGATGTGGTTGCAGCGCAACCAAACCAATTTGGGAATTATTAACATTAATTAATATGCCTCGATCTGCTAAAAAAAGTTAATATGCCTCAGGAATCTTCTTAATTAAGCTTTTTTAGAGCAATAAGATTAATGTAAATTGTCTTAGGACCACCCACCCTTTCAAGCTTGTTTGGATTGATGTTTCGAAAAAAGGTTTTGCTTGATTTTTTTGAAAAGTTTGTTTGGATTTACAAAAAGGTCGATTAGATTTACGAAAAGGTATGTGTGTGTGTGTGGACATGATTTATTTATTATTTAGAATTCTGAAAAATTAATGGATTTCTTTATTATATTAATGTTTATTTAAAACAAACAAGATTTCTTTATTTTATTAATGTTGGACCTAGAAGAAGTAGTCGTTCTCTTATTTTATTCTGAAAAACCTTTATATGTGAGTATTGAATTTGTTATGATTTGATTTTTGTGGACCAAAATGTCCTCGTCGGGTGCATCTGGGTGCTCTTGTATCAAGTTACTAAATTATTAATTAACTGTGTGTGTTATATGTATGATTCATATAAGAATCTGCCCCTCTTTTTTAATTTCCATATGCATTGAAACAACCATTTTGTTAGATTTATTAATTTCCTTCCATGTTTAATCAACAAAGTCTTGTGCTTGGTTTTCCGCTAGAATTGTGTTCATTACCATACGAGGAGCATTTACTTGAATTAGTCAAGCATGTTAAGGCACAAGGTAGTGTAACTTGTACAAAAAAACATGACTGTGGTACAAAATTAATTGTAACTTATTTTTAAATCAAGGTCTACTTAGGAATTTCATGAAGGACGTGTCGAGCTAGAGCCACTGGAAGATAGAGCAGGGGAATACCACCGGATTGATATTTGTTGGTTTTGAGCAATCGATCAAGTCCAATATGAGATGGGCTCGGTAGAAGAAAAGTGCGCTAAAAAGGATGCACATATGCCGTAAGCACTACGGGAAAACCATTCTTTAGCGTGTGCCTGAGACTTTACTGTATGTTTTTTTCACACACAATAAATTTATTCTTTGCCATGTGCTAAAAAATACAAAGTCTTTGCCGTGTGCTAAAAAAAAAGAAAAGCACACAGACAAAGAGTGGTAACTTTTGAAGTCTTTGTCGTGTGTTTTCTTTATTAGCTCACGACATAGAGTGTTGAACTATACAAAATTAAGTTGTACTCCCTCTGTTTTAAATTATAAGACGTTTTTGATTTTCAGACTTCACGTTTGACAGTTCGTAGTATTCAAATTTTTTTTTGCAAATGTTATTAATTTGATTATGATTTATTTTACCATTAAAGATATTTTGTAAATGAATTATTTATTTGTATATTCGCACGAAATTTTTTAATAAGACAAGCGGTCAAACATTATCTCTAAAAGTCAAGAGTGTCTTATAATTTGAAATGGAGAGAGTATTACTTTTGAAGACCCACAACTCCTATTTTGCTCCCTCAACTTTTATGGTTGACGCATTTTTGCTCCCTCGATTACAAAACCGGACAACTGCAGTCCCTCAATTGTCAATACCATTTGTTTTTGGTCCGTGACTCGCTTCGACGGCGGTTTCGGGTGACGCGGCAGCCGAGCTGGCTGCGGGCACACGCCTTGTGCTGAGTCAGACTTGTGTATTTAGAAGCAACGCGATAGCCACCGGCATCTTCAACTTTTCCCCTGTTAACCCTAGCCTCATTCTTTGGCGATTTGTGGCTCCGAGGCGACTGCGCTCCATCGATTTGTGCGGCGAGTGCAACTGAGGTGCAGCTGCTGCGCGGTTGGCCAACACCAAAGAACACAACTGGAGGAATGATGCTTCTGCCTCCATGGGACTCAGCTAAACTGTGATATGTTCCTGTTTAATTATTATAACTCTTGTTCTGTATCGGCAAACTTATGCCTTATTCGTGTACGGTGTTAAACTTCTGTTGTGACCTGAAACTAGTTCTGTACCAGGCACAAATATGGCATAAGGGCATGTTTGGTCTGTGCCCCAACTTGCCCTACCAAAATATTTTCATGACCAAAATCTTTGCAATATTGTGTTTGGATGACAACCTTACCAATTTTTGCCAATTTCTTAGTATGACATGTGGGGTCCGTATGTTATTACTTTTTTTACCTTGAAATATAGTCAAGTGAGATCTCATTTTTTATAGGTTTAATTCTAAGGAACACATATCTGAAATCGGATTGTAAATTAGATTAACCACTAGAATAACGCCGCGCAGAATTTATGACTGGACTATATTATATTTAACATAGTTATTCTATATTTTCAAAACCAAAATAATGTGGATTGTAAATAGTGGAATGATAAAATTATATGTAAAAATATGTATCCCCTCATCACAACAACCAAAGTGTTAGTAAAATGAATTCAAATGTGAGGAAATAGATAATTTATATTTATTACAATATATTATTCAAATGTTTCTCATGACAATTATTTTAGTATCTTATAACTTATTCCTTTTTGAATTCTTAAATTTATATTGATTACAATATATTATTCAAATCTTTCTCATGACAATTATTTTAGTATCTTATAACTTATTCCTTTTTGAATTCTCAAATTTATATTGATTCAGCCATTGTAATTACAACCCACAACAAAGCCATCGGCTCACACATGTTTGTTTGCGAATTGTCTAAGCTCTTTATTTGCATACATGAACATAGAGATTACAACTGCGTCCATTTATTTTATTACAAAATACCATTATCAAGTTAGATTTTTAATCAAAATTAAATTTCTTATTTGTTCGGAGAACTTAATTTCACAAGTGGATTACAATTATTTTATCTTAATGTTACACCAACTTATATAGAAACAATTTTATTGAAATGAATATAAAGAAAAAATATATATATAAGAAACTAAGGATTAAAAGATCTTTTTTTAGGAAGGATTGAAAGCTCTTTTTTTGCGAGGATGGATTATAAGCTGCATACAAATAACCAAAATCTTAGCATAGCCAAAAAGAAACCTTAGTGAAGAAACATGGAGACATTTTTCATTTTTTTATTATTTCATTAATTAATATATTTATATGTTACACAACGAATAATTTAAGTATGATTTTAAAAATAATCTAAGTGCAAGAATATAAATAGTGATTTCTTTTTAAAAGTATACTTTGTGAGGGGTCAGGATGCAAGATTGTCATTGATGGAAGGACTACTGAGAAAAATATTATGGTTTTAGAAGGTTCTAGATGTCAAATCCAGAAGGAATGGTGGAAGGACCTCGAAAAATATTATGATTGCAGAAGGTTCTAGGTGTAAACTTCTAGAGGAACGGTGGAAGGATCTGAATGAATTGTTACTTCGTGAAATGCCTAGATGTAAGACCACAGTTGCATATCTAAGACTCGACTCCAACGAGAGGGAATGCAAATCCATTTATGCCTCTAATTGACACTCGTGCATCTTCAAAACAAGCTCTAACAGAGGAGGCATCGGGTGAGGCATCTTTGCAATAGAGGAGAGAGATGATCTAAAAATACATCTCCTCTCTCCTCCAATGCATTTGTCCCTTCACATGGAGCAAGGGTGGAGCAGCCATGGATGTATTTACATCTTTGTTGTTGGAGATGGTGTTGTTCGAAGCAATTGCAAAACACTATTCATGTCGAGCAAACGTCAAAATACCTCACAAAACTGCCTCCTCTTGTTGGAGTCGGTCTAACGGTCTGTATTCGTCCGATGGGAGATCTAACGGTGGAAAATAAACTGATGACGTGGCTCTGGCTATCTTACAAGGAAACCCACGCGTTTTAGATCTAAAGAATAGAGATTCAAGAGATATTAGATTTTAAGTATTAGGAATCAAATTGTTTCGTAATCCGTGTAGGCCGTACCTCAGCATGCAAGGTGACCAAATCTTAGGCGAGTGTTTTGCTCGCCCGGTTCTTGCTCGCGTGTTGAACTAGAGATGCCAAATTTTATTTGGCACGCCAACTCACGGCTCTAAACCAAACTACATCCAAAACCCATTGGTGAGCCAATTTTTTGGTAAGGTTCATGTTGGTAACAAACCAAACATGCCCTTATGCCATATTTGTGTGATCTGATGGAAACTTGTGTCTTATGTAGCATACAAAATACACGTCTTCACAAAAAGAATAGTTGAGATACACAAAGTCTAGCATTTTGATTAATTAGCGAACCACACCAAGTCTGATGCATAGTGACACACATTTACATAACAAGCACACTCACGAAGTCACAACAATGTGATTAGGTCTGAGACTAATTTAGTATGTTGCATCAGACAACAACATTAGTTAAACCACATGAACGCAACACCGGAAGCCAACAAAATACAACAAGCAGTCAGCATCTTCCTCTGCGTCCCCATCCTCTTCCTCACCTCACGCTGAGCCACCTGTTGCTTCAGCTCGGCCATCCCCTTCCGTGCTGCAACCAGGCCACCCTTCAAATCGGCGATGAGTAGTTCCTTCTCATGGATCTCTCGCTCCTTTGCAGCACACATCTCCCTTCTCTGTCTCTTCAACTTCCACACCTCATTACGCAAATCCACGAGTAACGTACGAACAAAAGGGTCAACAGGGCCTTCAAACCACTCATACAAGTCGCAGCCACCACTCTGCCGCATGCAAATCCAGGTCAAATCAACCCAAATCAACATCAAATTGGCGCTAAAGAATACCAAATATGCAAGAACGGATCCACTTACCCGAGCATGGTAGCACTTTATGTACCGGCGACCGGGATTGTCATCGCTCCAGGAGATCCACACTGCTGCCTTCTTCCCACATTTGCAGTTCATGGGCGGGAAGTAGTCGAGCGGCCCCACACGATATGGGATAGGGAGTGCCGCCTCTCGTCCTCCAGCTCCAGTCCGGAGGTTACGGAGTAGCTCGCGCTGAAGGCCATGGCAGATGGGCTAGCTAGGGTTGCGGGCTAGCAATGGAGATGGAAGAAGGTGGCCAACGAGTCGAGTCGAGAAGCTCCTCTGAATATATAAGGCGCGTGCCCGCAGCAGCTCGGCTGCCGCGTAACCGCCGTCGAAACAAGTCGGGGACCAAGAAAACAAACGGTATTGACAGTTCAGGGACTGCGGCTGTCCGGTTCCAAATTAAATTTTTTGGAGCAATTTAGTTTTACTACTGGAACAATCAATTTTATCTACTGAAACAATCAATTTAAACTATTAGAACAACCGACTCTTAGAACAATTCAAATTTGTTATTCAAAATTTGCATTTTTTAAAAAGCTCAAAAAAATATTCATGTGGGATCTAATTTTGTTTAACTAATTGAAAGTAACTCAATGGTGAAGATGGGTTCGAAAACGGAGTTTCCAGTTCAAAGAAACAGTATTTTGAAATCATAAAATCGAAATGAAACCACTGGAACCAATCCTGGGTTGACACATGGCGCACCACATAGGGTAGCCGAACTGGAAACCTCCTGCTGGCGGCTGGATGTGGGGACGACAGATGGGCCGGGCTGAAATGAAATCAAACTTCAACCCAAACCGTGTGTGCGGTGTACAGTCTTCCCGCCTTTTTTAATTAGAATGAAGATCTTTTCCCGCATGCGAAATGTCGGTTGTATCCAACTCAATTATTGGCCCTTCCCCATTTCTACTAGTAGACAACACGAAGGCTACTTTCGTAAAAATGGCCGGCCACCGCCTTCTTTCATCTAGAGCATTCGGCAGACTAACTTAGGCACTAAAGTCTTCATCCGTACCTACGAAGCGGTCTTCGTAGCTGCGCTGTCGCCCCCTTTGTTGTGGATATCCCTTTGTTGTCCTCACCGCCCCGTCCGGCGCCGCTGCTGTTCCCGGCCATCACCGTCGCTCACCAGCGTCTCACAACCTTCTCATAACCGTTGTAGCTGCTCTTCTCGGCCCTGAACCCTAAGCCATATATCTAACCCTAAGCTGTCGAACTCTAAGTCCCGTAACCTCCAACGGCGAGAACACCCTCACAGACCAGCAATGGCTCGTGGGAATAATAAGACCGTAAACAGACAGAATAGGCGAGGAGGTAATTTATTGCTTTCATTTTGAGGAATTAGTTTGGTAGAATTCGCTTACCATTAGTTTTGCTAGTGTGTATTCTTACCTATTAGATGACATATGTGTTGCATTATTGAATTCGAAAGTTCTATTGATTTAGCCATGCATACAACTGATTCGCTAGTTTATGCTGTCTGCAAATTTAGCTGTGAGCAGCGTTACACTATGGCATTTGAGTTTAAACCATATTTTGATATAATTTTATTAAGGGAAAATTATGTATTTACCATCACTTTGAAGGCCAATTGTGATTCTAACCCTGAATCTGCATTTTTGTGATTTTACCATCACTTTTTGAACTGAAGCTACCATTCACCATTAGTTTCAATCTCCCATGAGATGAAAGAAAAAATCAATTTAAAACAATGAAAAACGTGATAGAGACTAAACTACATGGACTGCCATGGCAGTGAGTCATGAAACCCATGTCTGAAAGAAATATTTGTCCAAATTTAGCAAATTTTATCAGAAGTTTAAAATTGTTACAAATCTATTCAAATTTGTCAAATTTTCCTTTTAAAAATATTACACTTTGAATATATATTGTATGTGAGTTAACTTCAAAAGTTATGTTAAAATTACAAAAGAATGATTATTTTTTCTCGTGTAGTTAGTACCATCAAAGTGCTTCCAGCAGAATTATGGTAAAAGCTTGTTTCAGTTCAAAAAAACTATGGTAAAATCACAAAATTTCAGTTTCAGGGGTAAAATCGCAACTGCACATGAAAATGATGGTAGAAATGCAATTGCCCCTTTTATTAAGTAGTAGGCGTATAAACCTGCCTTTTTTTCTGGTGGTAAAATTGGCTACGCTGCAAGACTGATTTGTAAACTGTTATGATACAACCTTTCTAGCATGGTTTGTTTCAAATGTTATCTGGCAGACTAATTCAATGGTATTAAAAAAATGTGCTAAATAGTGATGAAATTTATTTTCATGCAGTATCTTTTGCATATAAATGGGGGCAGCCTGATGCATGTATCTTTTGTATGCAATATCTTTTTCATATATTGTAGTAAAATAGACTGATGCCTATACCGTGCATTCCATATAGTTGAATTTTTGTGAGTTTAAGGTCTAGTCCCACTTGGACAGGTCCTCAGAATTAAATATTGTAATAGTGCTTAGGTTATTTTTTTGTGTTCCTTTGCTCCGACGAGCCCTGAAGTAACATGTGCACCTTTTTGTTTGACAATTGTGAATCTCACATTTAGTTGTTCTTGTGCATGTAAAGGCACACCACTGACAGAGTATGAGAAGGAGAGGGTTCAGAATATTGAGAGAAACAATCAAGTGTTGGAACGCATGGGCCTCCCCTCTTATAGCATGGGTAGTGAGCCCAATTTCACAAATCCCATTTGCAGCTCTTTGCAGGATGAGGAGACTCAGCGTACCAAAGTCAACAAGGTGCCTTCGCTGTTACAGTTTTTTTTCTCCCTCCCTCGAGCTGGTTTTTAGTACCCTTTTTGTTTTTGTAAACTCTTTTATATTAGAAGACGTATGTTACCGTGTTTCATTAAGCAAAGCGTCTCTCAGCCTTGGATGTATTTGTCGGATGATAATTACAAGTCTTCACTATGCACAGACTCTCACTACACTATGGCACACAACAAGTGACGAACATATGGCAACGTATAATGATTAAAAATCATTTTTAAATTATAACTGATTGCTAAACATCTGTCCATGAGTTCGAGACACATCCATAGTAGTATTTGGTTGCCAGAAGATGGCATGCCTTTGTCATGGATCTTCATAGGTCCTCCCTGAAAATAACTTGCATTAGTTAAGAATATACATTACTTGTCAGTTTGCGAATAAACGTAGCATTTTAAATTGTACCATATTGCCTAGTACAATAGTGGCTGCATCAATTACATTATTATTTTCAAGATTAAGCATGAACCGATTGTTAACATATCTCATGCACTAAGCGGCGGTCATTCACTCTTTTGTTAAAAAATAGTTTCAATGCTTTTTTATTAAAAAAAGGAAGAAACTAGTAACAATCTGATCCAGCATTATTGGGTTTTTACCATTCAAAATCTGATTTTGCCATACGTATCAAAATCTGATTTTTCCATAAGTATTTACATCTTGCAGATGCAAAAGTATAATGGCTGTAGCATACATTGAATATTTAATATAAAAAAATGTTACTTTAGTGAAATTTGAATGTATCATATTGATATCTTTATTATTTGACCAGTGTAATTATTGCCACTTAAGTGACCCCATGCGTATTACAAACGGTTATGTGCAAGTAGCGGGATAGTGCTTAACTCCTATAATAGTGTATTGTGCTTCTTTCCAGCAATATCGTACACAAGTGATGCAGATTATTTTATTGATTTGGTACTTCTTATTTTATTTTTTGTGGCCTTGCAGGATTCTAACAGCATAACTTCCAAGACGTCTAGGGCCAAGGACATCAGGTGTACTGGGAAAACTAGAGGATCTAAGAGGCTGAGAGCACCAGAGGGTGAATTAGTATGCGATAGTATCGCTAGGCTGTTGTCAAGGGAAAATTTTGAAGGTTTATGTGGCCACTTACAAGATGATGAACTAGCACAAGATTGTCATGGTTTGCCACAAGATCAAAGAGCACACACTACAGAACCACATCGTTGTCTCAGCACTCACGAGGATCAGATCATTCACGATGATGCAATATCTGATGTGCCTGCTAATTGTTTCGGCGGAGACGATGAGCAGTCATTAAACGAAGATGAAAGTAAGTGACTGTAGTTTCTATGTGAACTGTGAAAATATTTTACACCTGTGCATTATTTTTTTTAATTTGTGTTGTTGTATGCATGAATTTGTTATCAACTGTATAAAAAATCTTTCTATCAGGTCTAGAAACTCACAGTGATGAGGGATTCAGGAGGGGAAAATATATGTGCAAAGGTTTAGAGAGGATAAGTAGAGGTCTAGGCTCTAAGATCAGAATTCACATCGATGAGGGACATAAACGGCCGGAGGCACCTATGGAAGCTGCCAAACTTGCATCGGAGGCTGGGAGTATCTTGAGGGATCATATACCTGTCTTCATTAAATGGAAGGACTATTTAGCGAGGAACAACTATCCTCACATTGAAAACTTCATTGATAAACTTGCAGTGAGTATTTATTAATTAACGATTGACTGGAAGTGAAATAATTTCCTGTTCTTAAATTATTAATGGTGATGATAGTATCTGTCAAATGTCTCACTGCTGGTTTTCATATCCGGCGATTGCAGAGTCAGTTTGAAATGGACACCAGCAGTAATACAGTCAAGTCTGCATGCATTGACATGCTGAAAGTTGGACAGCGGAAGTTGCGGCACAGGCTGAAAAAGATTTACTTTGATAGTGTTCCAGCAAATGAAGTGCGTACCACTTCTCCTGTGGAAAGTATGACTGATGAGCAATGGAGAGCCCTGGTGGAAATATGGTCGAATCCAAAACACAAGGTAGGCAAGCACTTCTATTCTTAATTAATTGCCATAAGTATGATGAAATAATACTAATATGTATTGCTTGCTGTAGGAGAAGTGTCAAATTAACAAACTAAGTCGTGGCAAAGTCAAGTATCAGCAGCGCACAGGCTCTCGATCCTACATTACGCATTTTCATGCCTTGGTAATGAAAAATTGAAACTACAGTCTTTGTTATTAATCATAATTATTTTGTTAAGCCAACGTAATTAGTAATGTCATCAATTTGTTTTGCAGATATCGTAGAAGTCTGATAAGTATAAAGATGTTGAGCCCACTGCAATCGATCTTTTTAAGGAGTGCCGTTGCAGCAGCAAGAAAGGTTTTAGTGAGGCAGTGAAGGATGCTATTGTATGTCTGCAGTACCTCCAAAATTCTTTTACTCTGTAGTGCGGCAATGGCAAAGTCAATTCTGACTACTAATTCTTTCACTGCTATAGGTTGAAATGGAATCCCTGGTTGCTGAACCGGAAGAGGAGGGACAGGAGCCAATTTCACCTGCTGCAGCAGTGGCAAAAGTTATACCAACATCAACTTTTCTTGAGAATATTGGCATGTCTGGCCCAAGGAGAAGGCGAGGCCGAGTTTCTGACCGAGCCCAAGAACTTGAGGCTGCACTTGAAATGGAGAGGCAAAGGTCAGTTGTTCTTGAACAAAAACTTGATGGTCAGGAAGAAATGTTGGATGACTTGAAGAAGCAGATTGAGGAAGCAAACAGTTGTAGGAACATTCAAGCATTGGAAATCGATCGTCTCAAGAAGGCGCAAGAAGACACCGACCGGTTCCTTCGTCGTGTATTTGAAAAGCAGGGCTCCTAAATCTAGTAATAACTGATACTACTAAAAATCATGAGCAGAGATCAATCCTCCAACTTAATAGAGGTGAGGTAGTGTGTGTTGCCTCGTTGGGAGAGTACTTGTAATTTATGTTTGCTGGTATTTTGGTTCCTAGTTGAGCTGAACTTGCCTTGTAATGGTGAATGTTGGTACCTTGAATTCTCAACCTGTAATGCTGACTCTTGGACCATTGATTAGATTCGTGTTAAACTATGTTCTTAACTATTTGGCTATTTCCTACTGCTCTCATTTGGTCCTGCCTGGTATACAGCAGAAAATCCCGAAATAATTGTGGCCCATTGGGCCTGTGAAGCCCACAGTGTAATAGTCTATATTTATTGGATCAAATTGAATATATAATGAACTTGGCCCAAATAGAGTCGATTTAGAATTATAGGCCTTTAACTACATTTTTTATCGTAAAAAGATTTAATCTATTGGACCTTCAGTTTGTGGCCCACATAGCAAAGAATGACAAATATTTAACCCACTGGACCTTCATTGTGTGACCCATATAACATGGGCCGCGTGTAAACAAAATAATAGGCCCATCTGAATAACATTGCTAGGTGTGCTCAAAATAAAAAAAGTAAAGAACGCTCCTTGGACCAAATAATTTTGTTCGTAATAAATATTTAACCCATTGGACCTTCAGTTTCCGGCCCACTTAAAGCAACAGGCCGATTGAACAGTTTACGATCGGACCCATTAGACCTATCGATTTGGGCCCAAGGTAACGAGGCCGGTTTTAGTTTTATGACGCTGCGTTCGTCACAACACGATCTACCACGTCAGCAATCCACGTTGGATGCAGGACCTACTACCCGTGACGTATCTTTCGCGATTTATGACGCGTTGCGAACGTCATAGATTTACGACACTGCTTGTACGTCACAAAATGGTTTATGACGTTTCACTGTAAGGACGTCATAACTTACTAGTAGTGACTCACTTTCGGTGACATTGCACTTTTTGTCCCGATATTGTCACTACCTAGTTTTTGTGACATAATTTAACCTTTCTGTGACAAGAGTATCGTGTCATGGAATGTGATATTTCTAGCAGTGAGTGATGCTCTTTGTGTCATCAGATATTGATGGCGCGAGGTTTCTCGCTGCCACCGCGTGCCTCGTCACCAATGTGCACAAACAGAAATCAATAAGAAAGAGAACATGAGGAAGTACCGTAGTAGAAAACAACCAGGGAGAAAAAACAAATAGATTGAGGAGTAGAGGGAGCCTGGCTACCCTGTTTCCGGATCCGAGAGCTTCGGCGGCGCCGAGCGACAATGCCGACGTCAAAAACGAAGGAGTGGGCTCGTGGAACAGGCCAACTGTTGGGCTTTAAGTGTTTTCAAGCCGTTTACAGAGGGGAAGTTGAGTAACACAGTGCACGGGAGTTTGACGAGCCTACGATGAAAATTCTACGGTCCTCATCACTTGGACGTCGATCTGACGTTAAGAGTCCAAAGTCAGATGATCTGGTTCCGCCCCGATTACCTTCCGCTTCTCTTGCTCTTCTGCTAGGCCCGTGATGCACCGTCCACAGGCTCACGCTGAAGTGGGTTGTATTGTCTGAGATGGTAGATTCGGCTGGCCCATAATCATGCCAAACGTCTAAGCCATCCTTTTAAAATATTTTGTTAGAGCACAAAAGAATTGTTGAGTATCACTGAATTCTGTTCATAACTAAATTGAAATTTGAGACACAAATTAATTCAATGAAATCCTGTGTTGATTAATGATTGGCAGCGAATGCTGGTGGGCTCACTACTGCGAAAATCCCTGTTACACCAATGTGACAATATGATAAGCAGATACTACTGGTACTTCGAATATCCAATGAAATCAATCCGAGTAGCTTCCACGTAGTGAAATAAATAGTATAAATTCTTTTCCCTGACAAAGAGCATTCAAGTTCCAAACACCAATTTACAAGACGGCTACATCTGCATTAGTCCTACGATCCTACTACTGTACTCTACGCATTGGTACTATTTGCCAGCAGTACAACGCTGCCCAATGCATCATCAGTTCATCACAAAAGATTGCCCCACAAGTCAGTCACAAGGCACGACTGCCTGATCCGTACGTACCCTGGTTTCACTGCAGGCCAAAAGCACACCTACTCCTGCGCGGCCGCGCTTCCTACGCTGCACCTACATGCTGCCGCAGAGCATCTCCGCCCCGGGCCCATCGGTCAGCAGCTGCATGGCCCACTCAACGTCGCCGTCGTCCGGCTCCTCGTTAGTCGCCGGCGCGTTGGGAGCAGGCGCCGGCGCCGGCCACGGCCACGGCCACGGCACGGCCCGAGGCTCCGGCGCGGCGGCCCGCCCGTCCACCGCCGCCATCACCGTGGACGCCGGGCCCGAGAGCGCCGGCCCGCAGGTCTCGACGCTGCCGCTGGCCATGACGAACCGCGCCGGCGGCGGTGACGGCAGCGCCAGCACGACGGCTCCGGCGGCGAGCTTGATCTCGAGCTCGAGCCGGCGCATGACCGCGGCGACGGACTCCTCCGTGACCGTGACGCCGCCGCCATCCTCCGGCGCGTCGTCCAGCAGCAGCTGCTCCGCCACCCTGCCGACCACCGCCGCCTCCATCCTTCTTTCCTTCCTCCCTCCCTCCCGCCGGCTCTCCTCCGCCGCCGCTGAACCGCTGATCGAGAGTGTGAGAGACAGAGAAGTCGGTAGCTGGAGTGGACACGACCAGCCGGCGTGTGGCTTCTCCAAGTATTTATAATACTGCCACGAGGGCTACGGCACAGTGACGTGGAGACGGGCTCCCCGTCCGTCGGATGAGGGACCGAGGTCGCTCCAGCCGTCGATTCGCTACGGGCCCGTCGCCGCGAGCGACAACCGGAGAGCAATGACGGTTTTGCCCGCGTGTCGTGTTCCTAGACTGAAGACTGTGCGCCTGCCGTGCAACGGCCTTTTCTGGGAGTATTTTTGGATGGGTGCGCGCTTCGGGAACCTGCGTCCTTTTTTTTCCTTTGGAGGCTTGTGAGGCCGTACATGTAGGTCCTGCAGGCCGGAGAAAGGCGTTGGTGACTTGACCTGACCTGACCTGCACGGGTTGGGTGGAACCATGCTCCAGTCGTGCTGCTCCTGCTCTGCTGCACATCGTGATCACGATTCGCGATCTCGAGAGTACACTTGCATTCGATGATACAGTAGTCGTCGTGTTCATCTCGCTGAGGATAGAGTACCGTAAATGTGTTATATTCTAAGTCACATAAAAAAATCTTACTATTTAGAAGTATTAAATAAAGTTTAATTATAAAATAAATTACAGGTCTCTAGACTAATTTACGAGATGAATCTAATAAGGTTAATTAAGTTATGATTAGAAGACGGTCACTGTAGCATCACTTTAATAAAATATAGATTAATTAAGTTCATTAGATTCATCTCGAAAATTAGTATCAATCTGTCAATAGAGTTTTGTCATTAAATTGATCTAAATGTTAATAAATAATAAGATTCTTTTTGATGTGACAGTGCTAAATTTTAGAGGATAGTAGGAAACGAACAGGGCCACCGTACTCCTTCCTTTCATCTCGGCTGGAGGATAGGAGTACCGTAAATGCATGAGCATTACTACGAGGATCTCAACTCTTCATTCCGGAGACACGATTTTGCTGAGGCTTAATGAAGTGAAAATGCAGGCAATAAGTTGCTCCAAGCAAATAAAGGAAAGTAACATCACTGTACAGTCACGCACTGGTAAACAGGACGAGCCCTCTTTTAGACCTCTTTGTAATGTAGGAACTGAAAAAAATAGGAATTGAGTTCGTCATCTATAGCAATCCTACAGGAATTGAACACACATGAAAAATTTCTAACAATCATTTGGTTGCAACACAAGAAAAACACAGAAAATTGAAGAGAGAGATAGACTCATAGGAATTTTACAAGAGGTTAGACCTCTTGTTAATTTTCCTCCAGAACTTGTATGGAGGAAACCATTTCATAGAAATTTTAAAGGATTTGATAAGACTCAATCTTGCGTTTCAAAGACTCTCATTGGAAAATTTTATGTAGGAATTGAATCCTACAAAAATCCTATGTTTTTCCTCCATACCAAAGGAGGCCTTAGATCAAAGGATTTTCATAGGGAAAACATAGGATTCTTAGTGTTTCTGTAGGAATTGTTTATTAGTCCTGTAGCACCCTTTAGAATAAAGGATTGAGGCATGGGAAATCGCATGAAACATTACTTGGGAGGCGATTTCAAAGGAATTTCGTAGGATTTGAAACATCCACTCGGACCTCTTTTCTCCTTCCCATCGCACAGGAACGAGGCAAATCATTCACTGATGCAACACGGCCGCTACGAGCCAGCACAAGCAGCAGGAGTAGCGCCCAGCTTGAGCTCCTCACGTCGAGCTTCATGCGAGCTCGATCTCCAGGCCATCTGCTTGCCGCACGACGAGCCCTCACTGCTCACGCGCTCGAGCTTCTTCCTCGTCGGCTCGTCCCGAGGCGCAGTAGGTCCGCACCGCATGATCTTAAACTCGTCGCTGTCCACCTACTCCCTTCGTCCAAAAATATAAGGACTTTTTTGACTTTCAAACATCCTATTTGACCATTCTTTTTATTCAAATATTTGTATAAATGAAAAAATAAAAAAGTCATACTTAAAATATATTTAAGAATAAATTAAATTATAATAAATTAAATAATATATTTTATAAATATTTTGAATAAGACGAGTGGTCAAATTTAATCTCTCGAAAGTCAATGAATGTTTATATTTTTAGACGGAGGTAGTACCTCACAACGAGTCTTAAGCATGAGACCCTTTCAACTTGACGAGACCAGCACCATCCACCTTGCCTGGGTTTGTTGCTCCTGAGTCGAATGGATGGATAAGAACGATGACGAATGGATGAACGAGGATGTGCAAACGGATACCTCAAGTTCCCAACTGACAAGTGGGACCTAAGTTAATCCACTGATACTCAAATTGCAAATGATGATTGGCAAATGTGATTTACATTCGTTGAGATCTATTGATTCTAAGAATCTTGTGTTTCCTGTGAACTATCCAAAGGACCATCCTCACGAAATTTCTATGGTCTGCAATACTTGTTTTACATCTGCATTTCTATCGTATTCTTTTTTCTATTTCTATGTTTTTTGATTCCTACTTTCAAAAACGAGGCCGCAGTGTATGAAAACAGATATAGGGCCCGTTTGGTTCCATGGACTAAAACCAAACTGACTAAATTTTAGTCACTTTGAGGACTAAAGTACCAAACAACCAGACTAAAACTTGACTAAACGATTTTAGTCGACGTTAGACACAAAACCAGAGCTAAAAGGGACTAAAGCGTAAAAGTTTCCACAACTGCCCTCCACGTCGTCTTCCCGAATCGTCGAGTGTCTCCCACACCAGCTCCTCCCGAGTCCACCGCGTCGCCGCCTGCACCCCGATTCCCCCAATCGCCGTGGCCCAACCGGCTCCGACGCGCCACCGCACGAGTGCCTCCGACGCGCCGTCACCCCTTCGTTAGCATCCCGCGCGCTGCCGCCCGTCTGCGACCCGCAGATCCACCCTCGCCGCGCTTGTGCCTCCGACCGGCGGCAGCCCGTGTGGCTCCGACGCACCACCGACGCCGTGCTTCGAACTCGCCGCCGCCACGGTGCTTCCGCCACGCCACCTCCCCTTTCTCGGACGCGCGCCGGCGCACCGCATCCGGCCCGAAAATCTAGTTATCGCCACCCATGTGCCTCCGACCTACTACCTCCGTCCGCTGAGGCGCCCGCCGTGAGCGTCCAACGCGCCGCCGCCTCTCCGCTTAGACGCGCCACCTCGCATGTACCTCCCGCGCGTAGGCGCACGGGATCCAGCCCGTAGTTCCACCTGTCGCCGCCGCTTTTCTCTCCGACCTGCTGCCACCTTTGTGTTTGCAATTCATATATATCGGCTAGGGGTATTTTGGTTTTTTTTAACTCATTTATTTAAGTTTAATCACTTTTAATCATGTGAACCAAACAAATGTTAATCACTCCTTTTAGTCACTTTGCTTTTAGTCAGTTGTATCCAAACGCTACCATAGTGTACATACAGTATTATCTGTTCTGCTTTGTTAAAGAGATGCTTCACCTCTCGTCCGATGGCCGGCATTGACACCCCGAACAGTGATGGGATCGGTGTTCACTTCCTCCCCGATGCTGTCAATGCTGGCATACGCCCAGGCGGAAGGGAGAATCATCATCATCATCATGTCAGCCTGCCTGCTCTAGTGCTCTACGCCCTGCTCCCTCGTAAAATCGCATCAGCGCTATAGCCCCGGCCGGCCGGAAGGATGGGACGAGACGATACGTTCCGGTCTTGCACTCTGCCTCGTCCTGGCAGGCTGCCGGTGCATTTGTAGCTGGGCCGCATTGACTCCCTCTGCCAGCAAGCTGAGGTGACGCCGGGCATCATGATTGCGTGGCTGATGCATGCCTGTTTCTGTTTGCGTGGCTGATGCATCCACAGCAGGGCACCAGAGGCACGCTGCCACCTCTCTCATACTTGCGATACTCTCGCTGCATCGGAGCTTCACTGTACGTACCCAGGATCTTGGAGAAGATAAACGCATGACAACAACCGGGGCAGCTGTAGGTGGCTCAGTTGAGCATGGGAAAAAGATCTTGTTGCTGGGCTGGACAGCCTACCGTGAAATGACGCACGGGCCTGGCGTGGTGATTTACAGGCTCATAATGGCCCCGGGCCCATGGATAACAGTGGTACCGCCACCGCGGCCTGCGGAAATGTCGCGCAGCGGGCTTTGGCGCTCGGCCCACTACCGTTGCGGTATTTTTAACCACCGCGTGTCATGTTTTTTTAAAAAAAGCCGCCGCGTATTGTTGACTTTTAATGACCCTCCGCAGTCAAAAAGTCACCAGCAGCTGCGTGCGCGTCGCGCGCGGGAGCAAAGTAGTACTCGGAGACAGCTGTGCCATACGAGCGGCGCGGCGGCCTTGTCTGCCTGCCCGCACGTCACGTAGCAGCGCCGCGCCGCGCCGCGCCGCGTGGGGAAAAAATTGGCGACTAGCTGTCGTGCACATGGACCGACCGCTCCTCCGCAAGTCCGCGGCACAGACTGGGATTAATCATCGCGCACTGCCACCAAAGTGCCGCCTTCTTTCTCCGATCATCTTAATTAAGCCCAGTTAATAATGTATCTAATCACCCGAATTAATAATAATTTACCTAAAAAATCAAGCCGAGTTAACAAGCGCTGCTGCAGGTACGCCGTGCTTCGCCTTACCGACACTCTGGGTAGTCGTCGCCTCGGTGATGATGATTGCGACGTTCCAGCCAATCAGCTCTTCTTTTTTTCGGGGTGGGGATTGGGGAAAACACCGTCGCTTTCGGCAACAGCTGTTCACGGCCAAGTGCCATTTCTACTCACCATTTCACATGCCGTGCCAGCACTTTTTATCAATTCGGAGTGTGCTTCGCAAGAACAAATTGACAATGTGTGCCTGAAGTATAAAATCAAATGTGCCTCTGGCCTGAACGATGTATAAGTAATCGCACGGCCACCAATCGTGCCGCTATTCACGCTGCCAGAGACGGCCAATTCAAAATACAGGTTTATACAATATGAGATGGTAGTATGAATTACGGCCAGAGAGCAGAGAACAGAGAGACTGGAGAAAGAAATGAACAAATAAATGCCTTTTTCGAGAGAATTTACACGGCGACCCACTCCTACTAAAGTCTCCAACTGTAAATAATATAACATTACCGTATATAATTATAAGAGTGATATGTAACCCGAAAATCTTTACTGAAGCGAAAATCCTCCGTCACTATCGATTTCAAAACCTGAAACCGAGGCCGTCGCCTAGAACGTCCACCTCCAGATCTTGACGCGGACCCTGACCTTGCACGAGTGCGCGGCGGCGGTGCTCACCGTCGCAGAGGACGCGTCGTCGTCCGCCGCGGCCACCGGGGCCGGCGCCGGCGCCGCCGCCACGGTCTTGTCCGCAGCCGGCGCGGGCGCCGGCGCGTGCAGCGCGGTGCTGTTGCCCTTCTTGCCGCCCTTGGCGGTGACCTTCTTGCTGGCCACGAGCTTCTTCTTGGGCGGCGGCGGGGACGGCGACCTTGATGCCCTCGCAGTGCACCTCGATCCCGATCTTCTTCGTCTTGAGGCTGCCCACCCTGCACGCCGGCGCGCGTCTCCGCGTCGAACGCCACGGTCATGGTCCCGGACTTCTTGACGTCCGAGCTGGCGGCGGCGGGGTCCACGGCGACGGCGCGCGCCGCGAGCGTGGCGGAGATGACCGTGGTGTTGCCCGCCTGGTGCGCGAACCCCGGCACGGTGGCGCTGCCGAGCGGGACGCCGTTGCCGGCCGTGGCGGCGGACAGCGCGAGGTCGTCGTAGAGGTACACCACCTTCTTGTTGGGGTTGCGCGCGGTGATGGTGAGCGAGACGGCGGAGGTGAGCGCCGGCGCGGCGCCGGCGGGGGACGAGGTGAGGCTCAGCGCGGTGAGGTTCACGGCGGAGACCGTGAAGGTGGGGCGCTGCGGGCGGTACAGCAGGTAGAAGGCGCCGCCGGCGACGGCGACCACGAGCGCGAGGAGGATCAGGGCCAGGAGCAGCCAGCAGAAGCAGCAGCAGAAGCTGCAGCGGCAGGACCGCCCGCGCCGGCGCTTCGCGGGGGCCTGCGGCCGGTAGATGGGCCGCTGGTACATCTGCGGCTTGGGCGCCGGGAAGGACCCCGCGGCGGCGGCGCCGTTGCCGGTGGTGGTGGCGGCCGCGGCGGGCGGAGGGTTGGGCTTCGCGGCGGGGTACACGCGGTCCGCCATTGCTGCAGTGTGGAGCGTGTGGCGATTGGTGCTGGTGTGGTCCTTCCCTTCCCTCCCTGTGGAGGCCGTGGACGCGGCGGGGAGATCTAATAAAAGCCGCTGCTGATGAGGGAGAGACCGCGTGCGGTGAGTTCTCTCTTCTCTCTCTCTCAGAAAAAAAAGGAAGGTGAGTTGGTGAAAGCAGACGCGTCACCTTACGCGCGATGGCTCGATCTCACCTAATCATTTGCCGCTTTGCTAATTGGCCGTGCCCTTGTTTCGGGACTACTAATTACCTGACAAAAGGAAGGTGTGGACATGATGAAGTGGTTTTATTGGGTCAATTACTACTCTCTCCAATAAACACTTCGTTTGTGTGTATGCTAATGTTACCGTGATACCGAACCGTGTACTAGTACTTGGCAGATGAAATGACTTTTTAATTATTTATAAAACCGGACACTCTAAGATGCATGCGGCCGATCCAGTGATAAAGCTCGCAGCCTTTTTTGAACTCTGGCTGTCCGGCAGCTCAATGACAGTGTCGTTTTGCCACTGCCACGACCCTCCTCCTCCAATGATAGTACAGACCGGAGCAGCCAGAGTATATTCCGCTTTCACGCTCGGCCCCAAACGACCTCATTTTTTCTCAACTGAATAACTTCAAAATTATTATTAGTATGCTAATCGTCCACTGTTCCTAGTGGTTTTGCAGAGTCGCTCATGTTAGTGTTCCCACTTTCTTTTTTAAACGTTTCAGCCACTGCGGCATCTGAAGACATACACATTCCCACTGCAACTTGACGTGCGCCCCATGTGTTCCTCACTTGTATTACCACTAGTTAATCCCGGGGCGTGGCAGAGTTAGGGTGTGATGATGTAATGGCCTTTGACTTTAGCGTTTGGAGCCGCTTTCGGTGGGTTAATCAGGAGCAGGAGCCGCTCAAGGTTAGGGTATCTCGTTCACCAGATACGTCTAACAGTATACCAATCGCTTGCTAGTAGTATCGTGTATTTCACGTAATGGCCTTTTATCTTTTGACTCGTGCTCTCCGGACCAAAATCATTGGCCACAGTTCATCACACCGTTGCTTGCACATTGAGGCCTGAAATTACGTTCCTGTAATTAGCAGATGTGTTAGAGTTAAAAGATTAGTATAACGAAACCGAGAGCGCGCTGCGCTGCATGTTCGGCCGGGGAGGTGACAGGCAGGAGAGGGAGAAATAATTGTTGGGTGGCACGACGGCGTCCCGCTGGCAGTGCCGTGCGACTCCGGCCACCGCCTCCCCGCCTGGAAACAGGCCGAATCCAACCATGCGCTCCAGGGGCCCGCGGCTCACAACGGTGGGCGACCACCACCCTGGCCGTGGTCATCACTGACCACGCGTGCTGATTGATTGATTTAGGATGCAGAAGAATCACATGGTTCTAGCACACGCCATTATTGCCATGATTTCCCTCCTCCAATCGAGCCGGTCAATGGAGTTACCAGTATTAGGGACAAGAGAGCTTCATCAGGCTTAAAAAAAGAGTTTGGAAGGTTGGGTGGGAGAGTCTAGCAAAAGAGGTGGTAGTGGTGATTCTAGCCAGAGGTCCTTTTCGTTTTCTGCTCTAAAATTTAAGATTGTCACATCAAAGAGAATCTTAATATTTATGAATATTTCGATCAATTTAATGACAAAACCCTTTTGAGAGATGGCTGCTAATTTTCGAGATGAATCTAATAAGCTTAATTAATCTATATTTTGCTAAAGTGATGCTACGAGTAACCGTCTTCTAATCACAATTTAATTAACCTCATTAGATTCGTCTCAGTAAATTAGTCTAGGGTCCTGTAATTTATTTTATAATTAAACTTTATTTAGTACTTCATAAATAGTAAGATTCTTTTTGATGTGACAACTATAAAATTTAGACCCAGGAAACGAACACACCCTCCAACAGATAAGGTATTTAGGCTACTTCAACAACATGAGGCAAATCCAAAATGCCTGGATGACTACTGTTCATTCAATTTTGGTCTCCAACAGATAAGGTATATGAGGCTATCTCCAACCCATGCTCTATACGGGGACCCAAACCAAAAATAGGTTATGAAAAGGTAAAAAACACTCTCCAACCGACGATCCAAAGATGACACCCATTTTGGAAGGCACACGATCGACGACCCACAAATCGGTAGCTACCCATCGTCCCCCCTCTCTCTCTCTCTCAAAAAAAAAAAAAGAAGAAACGCATCCGTCGTCTCTCCCCCGCACACACGACCACATGGCTGGCAGCTCGCCGCCGGCCGGCAGGAGCAGCCGCTACATCCGCGAACCGAGGCAACCTCGACTACTACCGGCTCGTCCAGCAGACTACCAAAACCGAGTGCCCCGGCCCAAGCCATCTAGTCCCTGTTTCGCTCTCCACACTAGGAGCCGAGTGCCACCTGCCATTGCCGCTTCTGCTCCTCCACGACGCCCGGCCGCTACACTGCACTCCAGCGCGAGCCACCACTACCCGTAGAAGCGCCACGGCGTGCTCGAAGGCTGTAGGAAGAAACCAAATCCAAAACCATGGCCTAGGATGCGAGCAATCGAGGAATCTCTCCGTCGTGCTCTCCGACGACCTTCACCTGCATCGCCGCGAAATCCGTCACCGTTGGTGAGCCTCGCCTCCCATTCTTGGTCCATCGCATTCGTCACATCTTGAAGCACCCCTCCGGCCTTTACTTGCCTTCGTTTTCCCGACGAGGATACACGTTTCTCCCCAAATCCGGCAGCCTCCAATTCTTCCTCCCCGTCGCCATGATCGCACCGGCCCAAACAGACGCTGGAGCACCTAGTTTTAGGACACCCGTTGGAGATACATGTTTTTGGGTCCGTACCCTTCGTTCTCACGAGCACCCATTGAGGCATATGGGTCTACGATTGGATCTCCTGGGTTGGAGACAGCTCGAGGAGACAATTTTATCTTAGGAGAGAGGAGAGCTAAAAGTAGACATCCTCTTTCCTCGAATGCATTTGAGGAGTGGCCGCCAGGGCACCACGTGGCGAGACGAGCGGCGGTGCGAGGGTCGCCGGGGCGCCGTAACGTCGGGGAGGACAATGCGCGAAGGGCCTCAACGTGGGGGAGGAGGAGGAGTGGCGCGGTGTCGTGCACGTGCGGGAGGCGGGCCCGGCGGCGGCACGCGTGGTGGAGACGAAGGAGGTGAGCATGCCCGGCATCGGTGTCGCTCGCGGGCCGAGGCGGAGGAGGGTCGGTGGCGACGAGAGGTGCTCGGCGTGGGGAGGAGGAGGAGCGGCGCAAAGTCGCACGCGCGGGGAGGCAGAGGAGGCAGCGCAACGCGAGATCACGCGGAGACAGGCGCGACGCGGCCATCGCAGATAGGGGTGGCGGCTCGAGCTCGCGCGGCCACGCCGGGGATGCGCCTGGTGTTGCTCGCCTCACGGCCTGGTGGTGCGTCGGTAGTGCGGGGCGCGCAGTCCGGTGACGGTGTGGGGTGAGCAGCGGTGGTGGCGAGTGGCCACGGTGGAGGCGCGCGGCCCGGTGGTGCACGGGACGAGCGGGCGCAGCGGCGGCGCGTGGCGAGCGGCCCGGTGGCGACGTGGGGCGAGCGGTGGCGGCGAGCGGCCGTGCCGTGCAAACGGCGGTGGCGAGCGATCGTTGGACAACGAAAAATGGATGTTGTCTGTTGGAGATGTCACCAAATACAAGACTCTTCTGCTATTATAGACGCAATACACTACTCTGTTTGCCTCTCAAATTTGTATTCTATTGTTGAAGTCGGTCTTACGTTCGCGAAGAGAAACCTTTTTTAGAATTTGTATCGAAAGAGAAAATCGGTTCTAAGGTTGTGTTCGTGAGGAGGGTCGATGGCGACAGAGGTGCTCGAGCGTGGGGAGGAGGAGGAGCGGCGCAAAGTCGCACGCGCGGGGAGGCAGAGGAGGCAGCGCAACGCGAGATCACGCGGAGACAGGCGCGACGCGGCCATCGCAGATAGGGGTGGTGGCTCGAGCTCGCGCGGCCACGCCGGGATGCGCCTGGTGTTGCTCGCCTCACGGCCTGGTGGTGCGTCGGTAGTGCGGGGCGCGCAGTCCGGTGACGGCGTGGGGTGAGCAGCGGCGGTGGCGAGTGGCCACGGTGGGGGCGCGCGGCCCTGGTGGTGCACGGGACGAGCGGGCGCAGCGGCGGCGCGTGGCGAGCGGCCCGGTGGCGACGTGGGGCGAGCGAGTGGCGGCGAGCGGCCGAGCCGTGCAAACGGCGGTGGCGAGCAGATCGTTGGACAACGAAAAATGGATGTTGTCTGTTGGAGATGTCACCAAATACAAGACTCTTCTGCTATTATAGACGCAATACACTACTCTGTTTGCCTCTCAAATTTGTATTCTATTATTGAAGTCGGTCTTACGTTCGCGAAGAGAAACCTTTTTTAGAATTTGTATCGAAAGAGAAAATCGGTTCTTCAGTTGTGTTCGTGTCATGGGATCTAAACTTTATAGTTGTCACATCGAAAAGAATCTTACTATTTAGAAGTACTAAATAAAGTTTAATTATAAAATAAATTACAGGCTCTTAGACTAATTTACGAGACGGATCTAATGAGGTTAATTAAGTCGTGATTAGAAGACGGTTATTGTAGCATCATTTTAATAAAATATAGATTACTTAAACGCATTAGATTCATCTCGAAAATTAGCACCAATCTGTCAAAAGGGTTTTATCATTAAATTGATCAAAATATTCATAAATAATAAGATTTTCTTTGATGCGATGGTGCTAAATTTTAGAGGGCAGGAAACAAACACACCCTAGTTTCATAATGCTCGGAATTTATCTGCCATTTTTTCTCAAAAAATAGCGTGCATATGCTGATGAGCAGGGCAAAATGATGATCCAAGAGGTCAGCTGCAGAGCGCCGGCACGCGCTCCGTCTGTGGAACCGTGGTGGACTTCACCCCAGAATCGCACATTTGACCATGCTCCGTGAAACCCAAAGGCCCGGAACGTGGCATGTGGCGAGGACATGTGCTTGCGACATGGCGAGGGGCTTGACTCACAGGCAAAACAAGTGTCGAGTGTTGACTACACACATAAAATGCGTTGCCTGCGAGGTGAATGCCCAGTGGCCAACCATGATTTGTGAGAACAACCATACGCAGTGGCGGTGGTCACACAAAATTTAAGGTGTGGCAAAGTTAACCCATGTAGATGATAGCTCCAAAATGTCGAACAAAGTATTTAGGCCAACTCTCCCATTCCTCATAAACCACACCATACACCACAAAATGACAAGCTACAACAAATTTCTCATTCTTCCTCTTGCGAATTGCTGCTCCACAGAAAAAAAATAAATGTTTGCTTGTTGATTCATGAAAGAACAATAAGAGTAAATAATATGGCAGCCACGTCAAGGTATGGTAAAAGCCATTCTTGACCACCATGATCTTCTGCCACTGACCATACGTTCTGAAAGCAACTCATGGTGAGTTCCGTCCCGAAATATAAGCAATTATTAACTTCTGAATACCATGTTTGACCATCAATAATTTTTCGGACTAGACTAGATCTGATGATTGTCCGTTGTTACATCTGATTTGTGATTAGGATTACTAAAATAAAAATAAAGATCCAAATTATTTTTACACCAAAACTCCCATCTAGCATGAATCTTGGATCGTTTATATAATAAATATGGTCATGCTATATGGGACTCGTATTTTCGGATCCTAGGAAACACAATCTCTTTTTCTTGGTAAATTTCTTTATATTTATTTATACTATTGTGGTTGTTGTCATCAATATATTATTTCAATAACAAAATGTCTTAGGATCCTAAGGCACAGGCACACACAAAAAAATATATGCTTAACTCATACTACTATTTATTTGAGAAAATGTATGGAGCTGAAAAATTAAAGGGTGAACATATTTTGTGTGTCCTTAGTGACAACATCACTTGCTAGTTGCTACAAAAATGGTTTGCTTGTCTTGATACAAAACAGAATACGGAATATTTGCTGGCGGAGCAGGTGGTTTTCAGTTAAGTTTTGGCGTTCAACAGGTAAAAGAAGTGGGGTCTATGCATATGTCCATATCTCTCTACACCAGCCATTCGCTCAAAGTTAGGTTAATATACGGTATACGCTTACATGTGCTTTTCGCATAATCCATACAAATTTCAATAGATACATGCTCTGTTCACTCCAATGCTATCCTTGTCCCCCTTACCTGGAACGAGAATGACCAACGAAACGAAATTTGTTGCCTTGTGCTGCGTCTCATGTGGCTGTCACGATGTCTCTAACGACGCAATCATTTCCCAAATATCCATCCCAGCCCACTGGTCACCTTGAATGTACACACCTGCATGACCGTGTAAAAATAGTTAAATTGTTGTGTATATACTTTTTGTTAGTAGACATGTAGAGTTATATATACCAGTATAATGCCCGTACTAACGCTACGACGATTAAACCCAATGACAATACATATTACAGTAAGGCGATTGTTAGATTTCTCGACTGAAAATTTCTAGAGCTTTCGTCGACACTCCCAACCGTTGGATGAGGCTCGTTAAACTATTTTTTCAAGCATATATGTGCCCCAAGTTACACTTTTCTTTAAACTTTTCAGGACATGTGCTTGATCTTTATAACCATATGCAGGGCATAGAGATACAAGTGGAACCAAATCATCTGTGAAGTCTGACCTTACAAGAGAAAAATGGAAGGGGCAGAGGAAAATTAGAAGTTATTCACATTGCTCTGTCAGATAAAACTCTAACCAAGATACATGTCGTCAATTACTGATTCACACAAACCCAACCAGCAGATTATGTCCTTCATTATTCATTCAACAAAAAATATCGTCCATTGAGTTTTCAAACAATAGATGCAGAGGCAGACATAATCTTATCTGCCCATGATAACATATATAATATAAGAAGACAGACATACTTAAGAAGGATCTACGATTGACTATTGTCTCATGAACATAAAACATACGAGCAATCAATTGGAAAAGCGAGTGATTGTGGCCACCATTCAGATTGAAAAAGTAAGTTGTGGCACTAAGTTCAGTGACCCATAACAACATGATACAATTAAATCCATAACAACTAATTCACATTGGATCAATTAAAGCACATATCTGAGTGTCGTACCTAAATGATGATCTCATCCATAGGGGTCCCGCTAACTGTTGAGCCAAACATGTGCGCAAATCGATGTAAAAGGATTCCGTCTTTCACTGGCAACCGAGCAACAGACTTCCTTATCAATTGCGGCAGAGATTGTGATGGGAATCGTGTCGATAATATACGACGGATGGTGGAATCGATTTCGGATCGGAGATGATGGCCTAAGGAAGAGTACAACAGTAATTCAAGGAAGCAGAGGCGATCACAATAGAAAGCAAGGATGCTGGTTGAGATCTTCGGTCGAGGCGTCACCCACACGATTTGCAAACCAGGAGGTTGCCGTTTGCAGTGGGCATTCTCGGTGGCGTAGGCATGAACCAGCCGGCAGCGGCCGTCGCGGGCCTTGCCGTTCGCAGAGGGGGACCTCCGCGGTGTGAGTGGAATGTCGTAGGGAGAACGTGACCGGTGGCCGGCGCAACCGACGATGAGCGGAGCGTCGATGGATTCCCCCCCCCCCTTTATGAAGGCCTCGATGGGTGGGGAGTGACGGCGACGGTGACCAACGACGCCTTCTCTCCATCCCCAAGGAGGGTGATCGCAAGAGCCATGGCCATACATGGGAAGATGGAAGGCACCAAGACCGACCCTCCATTGAGTGCAGCACGCGGATTAGTGGGCGGAGGAGAGATCGTCGTCCGTGCGTGGAGAGAGGACATACCGGTGGCCGAGGCGACCTTTGATGGGCGGATGTGAAATTTGCGATGCTGAGTGGAGAGAGGAGAGTCCGGCAGCGGCGCAACCTTGCTGGGTGTGCGACAGTTGGCGTTTGATTTTTTTCTTCCGATCAAAAGGTTCGACCGGTTCGGGGTGGAATCGCCGCGGAGGAAGTCAATTGGCGTGCACTGATCGGATCTTTTTTAACCGTGGGTTTTGATGTAGCTTATCATGGGCCCTTGGATATATAACACTTCCACTCGTGAATTTAAGGGGCGAAGATAACTGTGCATGATTCTTTGTTATTTGCATAGTTAAATTAGTGTTTGTTAGCACCTACTTAACACCTAGGCCACATAGGGAATTTCGATTCTAAAAGGACCAAGGAGGAAGTCTCAATTTCAATAAGGCTAAATAAGTCACAATTTTGATAAGGCTAAATAAGGATTTTTGGAGATCGGTTTCTAGATATATGCAACTCAAATGTAAAATAATAAATGAAAACTCTTTGGAGGTGGCAAAAAGGGTTTCCCTCAAGGAAATTAGGGATCATGTTGACATTTAAATGAACAAAATTCCAATCAGTGGCCATTTTATATTGTGTGCTTGGCAAAAATAGAGATCATCAGCTATGTACCCACTTGTGCCAATATTGCAAGTACAAGGTTGATTGAATAAATATTGTAAAGTATTAAATTACAATGTTATTATTTTCCTTAACATTTTGTCGAGGATACAATTTCTAAAAAAAGGAATGAAGTTAGAAACTGAAGATGCAATTAGGCCCTCTAGTGGATTTGGTGATAAATGACAAAGAATTAAAGTTTCTAATGTGGCTTTAAGTAAATGTGCAGGATATCAAAGTGTGACCACCCATATTGTGAGAAAGTCCACCCCTCATACAAAAAGATGAAACAAAGACTCAAAAGTAAGAACCAAAAGAATAGATTTATAGCCTTTTGAGTTTAGATATGTCAAACTATCAAGAGGGATGAAACGATCTTACATGCAGGGAAAATGTGCTCTAGGAACCTACTATAGTTTGGAAACCAAAATTACCAGAAAGAACCAAGTCCAAAAAGGCAACTTAACCAAGTCCAAGTTTGGATTCCTGGAAGTTCCGTCAATTCTAGAAACTTTCAGACGGAAGTTCCATCCCCAACGAACTGTCGTCCTAACGTTTGAAACTAAGCTATTCGTCAACGACGGAAGTTCAGTCAATTTTGACGAAAGTTCCGTCAATTCCGAGAGTTTGGGATAGAAGTTTCAACCTAAACGGAACTTCCGTCCTGACTTACCACATGCCTATTTCGAGGGGATGACAAAAGTTCTGTCAACACCCATGTTGACCTAGCAACGACTCTTTTTACACCTCTCTTATATAAAGCCTCTTCTATCTCGTGAGGTGAAGTGCTTGGTGCTTTTTGAACTCCTCAATCGCACTCAAGCTCATTCTCTCACTCCTTTCCACCCCCTTGATATCCAAGACCATTTGTGAGAGTCATCATCTTGAATCCAAACTTGTGAGCATCACTCCAACCTGGAGCACATCTTCTCCCTTGCAAGCAATCTCAATTTCACTTGTTACTCTTGAAGATTCGTTCTCCTAGATTGGCTAGGTGTCAACCATAGAGCTCTCAAGTTTGTGGTGAGCCTTGGGAAGTTTTTCAAGGTTGTGATTCGCCTCCGAAAGGAAAAGAATCAAGAAGAAGAAGAAGAAACCCAAGTTGGACCATGGTGGTCACTTGGTGAGGATTAAGGTTGAGAGAGACCCGACTCTTTGTGAGGTCCTCAACGGAGACGTAGGAACCTCTTTGTGAGGGGTCCGAACTTCGATGAAAAATCTATGTGTCTCTTGTGCTTTATTATTTGTTCTTGTTCTCTTTGCTTGTATTTTCCCGATCTACTTGTGTGTTGCTTGTCTATAAAATTTTCGTAGGTACACCACTTCTAGGAGGTGAAGAAAGATTTCTATTCAAGTGGAATCGCAAGATTCTCTTTCTCCCTTGTTTTCCATAGATTTCATTCTCGAGTCTTGATGGAAGTTCCGTCGTGGGTAGGTTTGATTAGTTAGTTTATGTTGCGATTTTCAGGAATTTAGGTACATGCCTATTCACCCCCCCCTTCTTCTAGGCAACTTTCACAAACTTATAAGAATTGAAAAGTACATATCTTTTAAATATGTGTTTTATGTTTTTAGAACAGATATAATGATGTTAAATGAATCTTCATAATTTTAACCCCAATATCTACGCGCTTGTGAATTTTGTTGGTTTGTAAGGATTTCGATATGATGGTTGTTGAAGGTGCCTCACTTAGTGAAAAGACCTTGATGTCGCCTAGAGGGGGGGGTGAATAGGCGAAACGTCCTTGTCGAGGCGATCGGATCGCTCGGCATAAGCAGAAACAGGTCAACTCTCCAAAATTTAATTTCTAGCTCAAATCGGAACTTGAGGTGATGCTCTTTAGATTTTCCTTAGCACATACACGAAGTATCTGCACACAAAAGAGCACACCAAAGTAGATCGAAGCGGAAGCACAAATATAAGCAAGAAAACAAGAGAGGCGGAGACACTCAAATTTGTTTACCGAAGTTCGGAACCACCCTAAGGTGATCCCTACGTCTCCGTTTTAGGAAGCTTGAGCTATCCACCGACACGCTCCAAGCCGGGTCTTTTTTGACCACTTCCCTTAATCCACTATCTTGATCTTTTCCACACCGGAGACCAGATCACAACCATCACAAACTTTCCCAAGGCTCACCACAAGCTTGGGAGCTCTAGGGCGATGCTAGCCGTCTAGGAGGCTTCACCTCCAAGAGTAACAAATGAATCACGAGTTGCTTGATGTAGCTCAAAGTGCTCAAGGCTTAGGATTTCCTCACTTGTGCTCATACACTCAAATCTCTCAACCCAACTAAAAAATTTAGCTCAAATCACTTGGATCTCACAAAGAGAGGTTGGAGAGAGCTCAAATGGTCGTTGGAATGCTTATAGATTCGGGCAAGAACCAGCAACAACTAGAGGGAGAGGTGGAGAGCTACTTAAAGGCTGTTTCAAAAACTTGATACAACAATGTTCACAATAAATTTACAAAACATTTTCCCGTTACAACTCAACAAATTTGATTAGCTCTTTAATCGTATTGTCATCAAAACACCAAAACCCACTAGGGGGGCTAGATGCACTTTCACTTAAGCCATGTATTGTGTTAAGTTTAATGTGTTCACACAGAGTAAGATATTGTATCTATATCACACCACTAGTTTCTATTAGATAGAATAAAGATATTTTGATATTTTTAAATAAAATAGAATTTGTTTTCAATAATACTAATGATTTAGGTTGCATATTCGGGAGTTAGGTTGTATATTCAAAAGTGTCCTTTAGTTACATAGGGGCAAATGCTCCTCTATGATGTCTCATCTACCAGCCATAAGATCATCATTAGTGATATGTGGTTCATCTATGAAATCTTTGAGAGGTTATGACATAGATCAATCCCAGCCCACCATTAATTGACAAAACTTATATGGACCGTGGGAAGTTGATAATACATTCTACTATATCAGTGAAAATTATACTAGGACTATATTATACATATGCTAAAAGAGTCGAGCGTCGTTCCACATGTATTGGTTTGTTGGATTTCGAAGGTTAAGAGTTTAAACCTACTGTTTAAAACACATAAATAATACAATTTATATGTCCATCAAAACATCTCCCGTGGTTAAGAAATACATTAAACATGCAGATGCGCCCGATATCCACACTTATTGCTTGCACAATAGATTCGACAATGCAACTAAATAACTACTTGCACCGACACTTATAAGTAGATTCAGAAATCGGAAAAGCATTCGTATTGTTCACGCGAACTAGCTAGTGTCCATATATAAGCTTACACAATAATGTCGTGGTTATATAATTGGGTAGATTACGTTGTCAGCACTCAGCTACTAGGTAATTAAGCTACCTCACGTGTCCTCTGTTGCTGTGCTAGTTCTGGTAGGTCATTGACAAACAAGCTGGATATTGCTCGGTCGTACAGTCATACTGTAGTAAATATTCAATTGACAAAAAAAGGCATACTAGTAAATATTCTCATGTTCTCTATGTCGACCTAATGTATGAAAACGACGCGCCACCTGAACTGAAATGGACGTGTAAAGGTCTCTTCGCAACCCACAGACATCTATTTCCGAATTTTTTCGATTAGACCCCAATTCCGCAATTTTTATAATATTATTATTAAAAAACTCTTCGCCACATCAATCTAGCCTTGAGTATTATTACAATCGAATCGAGTGAAAGGTATTTATTAATATACTTATTAATGTAGCCTTTAAGGAGCAGATAATCAAGCAACGCATATAGTTATATACCACTCCCTCTGTTTCATTTACGTATTTTTAGAGAACTGTTGAGTGTTGATGCCAGTTAGTCCAAAAACTAAACTATCAACTGTCAATTACTAATGGAATATAGAAAAAAGAACAGAGAACGGAGTACCTATATTGTCAAGCTACGTACATAGGTGTTGGGCGTATTGCTAATCCAGCCGGCGGCTGTTGAGGCTTTAATTTGACTCCGATGGTCAAATATCTATATCCCTAGTCATGGTGAAATCTGCGGCCATACGGGCACCCAAGGCACCTGCAGCAGTTTCAAAAAAAAAAAGGCACCTGCAGCACAACTGACACGAAAGGGCTTCCTTGTGCGATCACACGTTTCTTCCTTCCTCGGTCCAAACTTTAGTTGGTCTCGCGGAGGAGTTCAACGCTAGTACTCCATCCATCTCAAAATGTAAGGATTCGAGATATTCAAAAAATTTCTTACTATTGTAAATATTACTGGAAAATAAGACAAAATCTGGTGGATGCGTCGGTGAGTGAGAAATTGATGAGGTAGTGAAAAATGAAAGATGTAGATGACTTTTTCTATATTGACTAATTTTGTATTTAAATCTACTATAAAATGCTTACATAAATACACAAAGTGAATAGTTATATCGTTGGACCTCGATGGCCAGCCCACGGGTAGGACAAGGGGATAGAGATCCTCTGCTTTTCAAGGCATGTGTCTTCATTCACTGACATGTGGACCGGAGCATGATATGGCTCACATGTCAATGACAAGATGCGTGTCTTTGAAGGTAGAGGATTTGAATCCGAGGACAAAGACTCTGGATTGGATGGCTCGGCTCGCCGGGGGCAGCTCGAAATGGTTCCTACTTTAGTACCTTCAAAGATGCTTAATTTAGCACTGAAATGGACTTGTAGTAGTATATTACTGCCAAATACGTGGGGTAAAACCATATATTCATCATCCAGTTCCCATTGTTGCTTTAATTAATATGCTTTTCCTTGGGATATACTAATATAAAAAGAACTACGACAATTTCGGCAAACTGTCGGTACAACACATCGCGCATATACATTCCGGCCAAATTCGAATAGTACAACGATGCAGCGCCCATGGTTGAGGAATATACGTGCGTGCACCCCATTTTTGTATCCAAAATTATTGTTGCCAGCCTCCAACTAACACCTTTGCACTAGTGCACCAGTACACTCCTGCTTTTTGTCCTTACTTAAAACTGAAATTAAAAAACAAGCACCTATTGATCGTCACCAAATTAAACCAACACATGCATCACAAGCACTCGTTATCAGCGGAGCTATCGCAATTAATTTGTCTAGGAGTATCATGGCGGTGTACTCCTCCTTGCCACATAAATTATGCAACAATAATGCTAGCTGCGCCTAATTTAATTGCAGCCACCAATTCGTTAAGCAACTACTACCGCTGTGCCTCACGTGTCTTGCAAGGTATTGCTGTACCTGTACTTGGTTTCGGTTGTTATTCGCAAGGCAACTTGTCGTCCATCATTAATATTCTTGAGTTCTCCCTATGGTTAGCGAGAGATCGGCCGGTCTGACAAGGACGCGCTACCTGAACTTGCAGTGGACGTGCGTGCGGCATCCATGGACGGACGGGGTTGATGAGTGCGGGGCCACTCGACGAAAACGTGTCTCATCTATTGATGGCTGGGTTATTAACATTAACCTCTTTGTTGTTCACGGCGCAGATCAAGTACTGACTACGACAGTTTGGGCAAAGTAGTTATTATTAGGTGCTAGCAAGCCCGGCCGGCCGGTCGGTTTGGAGCTTTGGCTCGAGCCCTGCCGGCGATGTGTCAAAGGGTACCTTGCTACGCGGACCAAAATCATTGGACGGTCCATGAATAACCTGCACGAAACCAACGGCTCCGTCACGCGTTTGTTAAGCTTCCTCCTTCGTCCAGGTTTCGGTTTCGCTCAACGGAACGGAACCGTGCGTGCCACCGACGGGCGCCAACCACCAGTTGGTCTCGTGGCACCGACAGATCTCACGCGGAGGAGCTCGCCGTTATTACCACGTTGACTTGCTCGCACGGCATGGCCCGCCCGCATTTAGATCGTTGCCACACCTCGTTGTGGACTTTTTCTTTTTGGAGTAGAACAAAATTTTGCTTTGGGCCATCAACTCATATTTCTGTTGCGCCAGTAGGGCCTTGGTGACCCAACACTCCGACAGGTGGAGTCCGGTCCCAGGGGTCTGTCCATGTCCACTTGTCTCACGATGCGTCACAGCTTGGGCCATCAACCCGGTCGCGCCGCGGCGGGCACCACCTGCAGCTGCAGCGCCGGAGGAACAGAGGATTGGCAAGCATGGGCCACGGATCGCCTGCTTCCTTCTTTTCCCGTCGGTGCCAACTGCCAGGATTCCGCTACTGCAACTATTGGTCATGTAACCATATTGTCGTATTTTTCTCTGGACCCAGACATACAATACAAACAGGTAGCAGGTGGCACCGACTAGGTTAGAAGTGTCCCAAGCATCGATGTTTCAGGCTCAAGTGATCACACATGGTAAATGGAAGCGAGATTGATAGCCACAATCACATGTGGTTCACTTAATTACAGTTGTAACGGTGGGCGTAGCACAAGGCCTCAAAAGTACACGCACATAACAGCATAACTCGGCAACATGCTCTCCAAGAGCGAGAACGTAAAACGGTGGCTCTGGTTGTGGAATCATAGAAGGAACCAAGAGATATCAACAAACAATGCACAAAATGGGCACGTAGCGTGTTTGTACATATATACATCACTGGACATCTAATCGAGCAGACAATGTCTTCTGCGAGATCCACCATCTGCTGCTGTGAATGGTTGGGAGAATGGATCACACCATCTGAGCCTACACTCATCACCTGTGGTTTATAATGCCCCATCAAGGGGTATACACTCATCAGTCATCAAATACTACGTGTGGTATCAATGCTTCTCCAGGAACTCTACAGTCACAAGGTGTGGGAACTTTGCTGTCTGTAAGGTCACAAATCCGTACAGCAGTATGAGAAAAATGCAGTACGCCAGGAGTCCGGTTGGCAAGCATCCAGTATCACCACATCCACCCTTCTAAGGGTGAAGAAAATTGGTTAAGGTTCTACTCTTCCTCCTCAACCTCCGGTGGCATTGTTGGGCTTTTCGAGCACAATGTAGTGTTGTGAAGCCCCTTTATTTTGTCAGCTATGTTACAAGGACCTGGAATTCAATACAGACAACTTTAAACACTAGTTGGTTTGGTAAGTGGGCCTGAGCCCATAAAACAGACATAAGGTTGTAGCACATTAAACTTGATTCATGTCAATAATTTTGAGAAATTAAGATTGTGGCAAATCAAACTTAACTCATATCAATTATTTTAATAAATTAAATATATTATAAATGCTGATGAAACATGAAATGCACAGTGGCACAAAACACACTAAAATAACTGTGATTTTGCCAGAGTTTTCTTAGTGACAGGGTGTGTGTGGATTCTCGGGCGTTACAAAACTTTCAGTCACATTCTACCACTACAAGAATTCTAAGACAAGTGGTTTCCTGAAGCATACCTGAACATTTCTTACTGTCCCATACAGCAATTGAGGAAGGAGTACATTTTGGATCACACATTGCACGGATGTCTTCATGCTTTACATTCATGGAAAGCATCCATGCACCAACTGTAACATCTTCATAGTCAAACAACCTTAAGCTGTGAAATGCAGAGGATAATGGCAATTAGGAAAACAAAGGGACACAGGTCAAAGATAGAGGAAAACAAATTTATAGAACAAACCAACATTTTGTGTGCCTTGTATTAGCATGAATGATATAATTCATTCCAGTCTTTGGTGCTTAATGGAAAATATGGATAACTGGATGTACCTCTATCTTTTAAAAGCAACATGCATGGATACTAAGATCAAGCAGTATTTCATGGATATGCAAAATGTGAAGATTTAAGTTTAACATGCATATGTAGAAATGCAGACATACATGCAGAAAATTTATCTACATTAAATTCCCTGATGCATACAACAATACACCAACAAAATTATCGAAGAAGCTCCACTCTTTGTTACAGATGGACAAAGGATCAGCCTGCCCACCTATCACTCTTTGCAGCAGCTAGAGCTCCAACCACCTCAGCAGAAAGGGCATATAGTGAACCAGATGCATGCATAAAGTACTCATTGCCTAACAACTCCCATGAACTTTCATACCTGAAATTTTGACAGAAGAATCTCTTGTATCAATGCAAAAATATAACATCTCAATATTTTGAAGAAAAAAATTAATGCATCAGGTTCTAGGCTGATGGACAGTTTTATAGAGTATGTGAGGACTGCTAATCGATACCAAAACCAATATGGTACATAAAAAAAATCTACATATTAGTACCACTAGTACATATGATCTCTGAACAAAGTCCTCGGAGAACCAAAATGATAGATACCATTACACAATATATGCATGACTAATGGTGTAATTTTAGAGAGAAAATTCATTTCTTGTAATAGTGGTGCATATGAGAGAGGTGTATCTAGATCAATTTACAAGTAAATATGCCACATCATTTGAACTGACCATTTCATATTTGGATCATTGACAACTGGGCCTTTTTTCATACAACCAGCATAGGTCCGGTGATGAGATCTGTCCTTTGCAAGAAGAGCAGCGAGTCTATCTGTTTTCAAAGATGATAGGAGTCATATAACAGATCTACACAATAACTGCCCAATAAAATCACTAAATTCACCTGGGCGAAGATATATATCATCATCAGCTTTGACATAGAACTCTGCGTCAAACATCTGATAAGCTACTTTGAAAAATGCTAACCTATCAAATGAGAAACAGAAGAGGACACACAAATTAATCACCACGTTCATAGGCACAAATTGCACTGTATGTGGTGCAAAGAAGCTTTACATTTTAAGTGGGGGCTTTGTATCCTCATCAGCATCAATAAAGAAGAAATCATGATACATGTCCACCTCTTTCTGAAGTTCATCCATTTTCGTTTTGTTATTTGTTCGTGCAACAACAAATCTAAAAGATAAACCAGTTCCATGCTCCAGACTGCAATATGGAAGAAAGGGCAAAAATAAGCATAGTCTCAACATGTCATGACAGCAGAAATGTTGAAAATATTAGAATTATTTGTCCTATTAAACCATTTCACCTATGATTCCCCCTAACCAGAGATATTTGAGTACCCGAAATGTTGTTTCAAATCTTTGTTGCTACTTGGATACAATAACATAAACCCGGGGATCAAGATCCTCTCTTCTTGTCCATTTGGAAACATCAATATAACAGAACATTTCACCATGTCTACTAATGTGGAAGAAACATGAGAAAACAAAAAAGGACAATTCTGTCCAAGCGTGCATAATTCCATACGTGTGTACACCACACATGCCAAGCAAACATTGTGTTCCCCATGGTTGTTGGTTGGAGGCCTAAAACCTGGCAAGGCCTTACAAATCCAAGTGAGATGTTGGCACCAGGACTTAGTCGCTCCACTTACCACAAGTGAGGTGGCAGGATTTGGTTGCTTGCTTTAACGGAATATTTTTTTGTATTAACTTCAAACATCTATACCTCTGGAACCTTATATCCAATTTTAGATCAGTTTAACTCTCAACTTCTATGCAACTAAATCTAGAATACAAAGACCGTGGGCATATTTTGACACTAAAAAAATGATGATACACATGTCATACTCACAATTTTGGGAAACTTTGGCATGGCTGCAATCCAAATGTCATCACTTAAGCCTTGGGTCATTGGCACAACTTCGGCAGTTAACAACCAAAAATTATTTTTCAGCCCTGGTTTTGTCACACCAACTTTGGTCATGACCAAGCCATGGCCAATGTTTGGACAGGATTTTTAGGGCCTACAACCAAGTAGTTGCATTTTTTCTGGCTATGTTTACACTACACCATAGCTTGTGACAAGTTGTGAGTTGTGACAGGCATTTATATTCCAAATGACATGGTGTAAAAATGCTATCCTAAATAATAAGCCAGCTATACACTTCATGTTACAAATTTTAGAGTGCTTGCCACACCAAGATGCTGAAATTTAGAATGTGTGGGTTATAAACATGTTAGAGCTGTACTTTGAGAAATGACTTGATGCGCGATACAGATACAAATCCCATTTCTGAAACGAATTGGATTAACGTGAATCATATTCACATTGCAATTCAGATTGTCATCCCCTGCTACTGTGATCATTTCCGCTACATATTATCTGTTGCTATTGTGCTCATTTCTGCAATATATTATAAACAATGTAATCCCTTCTATTGAAGGTCATGTTAATAGACCGATAGGGAGGTCACACTAGTCAGGCTATAGGCTCAATCCTTGGCCTGAGCAAAGGATGTTCACCACCGTTAGTCTAAAGTGAAGGTCAAGTTAGCAGTCATTCACGGAAGTCAAATTACAATGTGTGACACCAGGCCAGCAACCAAATAGGTCCAGATTGCAAGAAGCATCCCGAAGCCTAAGTGCTCTGAGCCTCTGAGACTGCAACAACTATAAATCTACGATTTGACGAGTACACAGCTACCCATTTCCAATTTCTAAGAGCGGGCATTTGCAAATGAATCAGGAGACGTAGCGAACTAGTGATCCAAGCTACTAGAAACTTGTAGAGGAGAAATGCAAGTGACAGCAACCTGCCAGCCGACGAGCAACATCCTAACCGATCGCATCGATGTGTAAGCAAGACACAAAGTGATGCATACGCAGCCGAAAGCTTCTAGCACAATAATGGCACGAACAGCCACAACCTAGACCGCGCATCAACCCAGATCCAAGCAGCAGAAATGGAGCAGAGAGCGAGATGTGGGGAACCTTACGACGCCTTCGGGGTTCGGCGGGAACCAGGTGGCGCGGAGAGCGGCGCGGCGGTCGGCGGATCCGAGCTCCGTGTGGACGCCGACGACGGCGAGCACCTTCTCCCTGTCGCCGGCGGAGTAGTTGCTGTGCGGCGACGAGTTTGAGGACGCCAGGAACGAGCGGAGCGAGTCCTCGGCGCGGCCGCAGCGGAAGGCGACGGTGGGCGGCTGCGGCGGTGGCGGGCGGCGGCGGGACGAGACGGCGAAGGAGAGGGAGGCGGCAGCGATGAGGAGGCAGGCGCCGGAGAAGAGGAGGAGGAGGCGGTGGGTGGATGCTGGGGAGGAAGAGGGGGAGAAGGTGGGGGTGTAGGGGCGGCGCGGCTTGGCCTCGTCGTCGGAGCGGCGGTAGGAAGGGAGGTCGTCGTCGTGGTGGCGGTGCTTGGGGTGGTGGAGCGGCATTGTGTGGTCTGTTCTAGAAGGTTCTAGAAAGGAGAGGGAGGGAAGCGGGAGGAGCCAGGGCCAGGGCCCTGGGAGGTGGGAGGAGCGATCGAAATGTGGTTGTTTGATCGGATCTGACTGAAGAAGAAGGATCAATGGTGCTTTGGGTTTAGTAAACTGTGACTAAATCACTAATACGCCATACTAGAGTGACCCTTCTTCTTCAGCTTCAACCAAGGTTTAAAAAACCGAACTGGCCGGCCGGTTTTTGAACCGAAAACCGGTCCGGTTAACCGGTAAAACCGACGATTAACCGAACTGCTACAGTATTTAGCTTCGGTTTACCCTGGTTAACCGGTCGAACCGCCTGACCGACCGGGACCGGTTTCCGGTTAACCGGGATAACCGGCCGGTTTTAAACGGTTATTTGAACCAGGGCTTCAACCTCGCAACAAGCTTTGGTTGCAGTTGCAGGCTACAAGTGAGATTCTAGCTTTTGCCGCCGCAGTGCAACGAGAAATGCATTGTTTGTGTGGGAAATACAAGAGACGAGGTGGCAGTGGCGAAGCAAACACACTCTATAGGAGTAGAATTATATCGCGCCGCATGTATTACACTTATAATATGCCCCCTTTTAATTTGGACATTTTTAGATAGACACAACTATACTCATTGTAGAATCATAACTATATCATACCAAAAATTGTAATTGGATGGGATCTTAATGGAAAGCAACCAAATTCCACTCATATTCCATCTAGCATAGTCAAAGCAATTCACATGCTATGCAATATATAATATTTTTAAAATAAAAACATTCCATTCCCATATTGTACATGCATAAAGATTTAAGACACAAAACATGTGCGACGATTTGGAAAACAAAAGTTCTATTCATGTCCATTAGATTCAAGCAAAACAAAATGACATGGCATTACCATCCGTGCACCGCGATCATACAACTCGGTCCAGCTCATGCAACACTAAAAAAACTCGATTATAATATGCCCACCTTAATTTGGACATTTTTAGATAGACACAACTATACTCATTGTAGAATCATAATTATATCATACCAAAAATTGTAATTGGATGGGATCTTAATGGAAAACATGATTGGTGATATAGCACACCCTTTATGTGTTTGCATAAAATTCCACTCATATTCCATCTAGCATAGTCAAAGCAATTCACATGCTATGCAATATATAATATTTTTAAAATAAAAACATTCCATTCCCATATTGTACATGCATAAAGATTTAAGACACAAAACATGTGCGACGATTTGGAAAATAAAAGTTCTATTCATGTCCATTAGATTCAAGCAAAACAAAATGACATGGCATTACCATTTGTGGACCGCGATCATACAACTCGGTCCAGCTCATGCAACACTAAAAAATCTCTACCTACGGAGGTATGACGGCCCCGGGCATTTACTAAGAAGAAGACCTTCTCACGCAGGTCGAGAACCTCGGTTTCTAGTCATACATCGGGACTCGGTTGACCTGTGAGCTGTGGCGCGAGTCTTTACAGACATGCTTTGGCACAGGAAGGGCGAGGGATTTTTTGTGATAAGTGGGGTCGAACCCCCAACCGATAGGTTCCCATCCGGCACCTCTACCAGTGGGCTGAAGCCCACTTCTCCAGCTGATGCAACACAATCTATCCGTTGTGCGCGCGTGCGTCCACACCCATCACGTGACGCTCACATCGCCGAGCGCTATGCGGGCCTACATCATCTGCCAACAATTGTTTGTTTCAAACAAAGAGCTAGTTAAAAATATACTGCTCTATTCTAAAAATCATGTCGTTCAGACTTCAGACGGAGAATTGAGCTGGCGGTAGTACAAACTTCGTGTTTAGGTACAAACTTCGTAGTCAAAAAAGTCTTCATTGGCAGTTTTGTCTTTCCTCCTTCCAAGTATCACAGCAATGTGATGAAAGTGGCCACTAAGGCATCAATTTTTTTAAAAAATTATGACCAATAAGAAAATTGAAACATTTTTATGACCAATAAGGAAGAAGAAAATTTTTTTATGGCCACTAGGGAATTTCTCCTTCTATGTATGGGATAGGCACTTGTCCAAGTTCATTGTCACAAGTATTTGTATTTTGGAATAGTACGTAGCATGTGCCTAGAATGTTTTTGGGAGACATGGTCCAGGAACAGTTAAACAACTTTATTCTTTTAAACAAAACACATATACAAATGTTGGCATGCATACTTTACATGCACGAATTAGAACATAATAGTATCAGTTAGCAAACTGAAGCAGCCTGTTTATGCTGTCAACCACAACGAGAAATAATTAGTCCAAGGATGATCCGTGGAGAATGGAAAATGACATATCGCTGACTGCGCCGCGCCATTATTGAGCGAATTCGACTTAGAAGGATGCTTCAGACTGAAATGGTCCATGGAAATGTCATTGCATTTCATGGTACTGGTCAATGATGGCAGTCTGAGAATTCGACAGAAGGATGCTTCGACTGAAAAGGTAGGTTGTGTTTCCATATTGTCCGTGTGTGAGTGTGTGTACAGAAAACTTGCAAATCTTTTTTAAACCAACAAAATTAGAGAGTTAATACTTCTATGATTATGTTCTTTGTTTCAGGGGAGCCAAAAAAAAGAGAGCTGTAACAGGCATAATGGAAATTCACTTTGGAGGAAGAAATAAAAAAATCCTCTTGACTAGGGTACCCAATGGGTCTTTTTTACCCGGTGGATGTAGGTCTCGGAAAATACTATACCCGACAAACTAAATGGGTTATCCAGTGAGGATTTCTTTTCCACAGGGATTTCTTTTCCTCGGTGGATTTTCACCCATTGCCATATTGACTATTGACAATATCTGCAGCATATTTGGATTCAGGCAAGAGTAAAGCTGCAATAAGCCATATTGACTATTGACAATATCTGCAGCATATTTGGATTCAGGCAAGAGTAAAGCTGCAATAAGCATAAAAAGAGAACAGCCAGAATCCCATGTATCGTGCTTCAAACCAGATGGGATTCCAGAAACAAGTGACATGCATATCAATGGTAATGAATGTGGCCAAAACAATGGACTGAAAACGAAACAGCCCACAATGAAATTTGATTGCTTATATGGCAGTTTCCCCCTAAACAATATACAACTATGGATTTGTCCAACATAATAAAAAGTCTACACACTATTATACAATTTCACTTTCAAGACTTTAAAACAATAACGGTTACAACATGATCCGTGAACCAGAAAAAAATTGATGATTCTCCTGAGCTGATTACAGCAACATCTATAGTAGGGCAAAAAATGAGCAGGGTGTAGCAGTGGGGCCTGGGGAAACCATTCTGATAGCAGCTACCGTGAACTAGCTTCTGCAGGTTTCTCCTGAGGACTTGCACTATCCAGTAAGTTCACATCCCCAACTCCAGCAGGTGGGCCGATGCTGCAACGAGCAGTATTGTGAACTGCAATAGCATCCTTCAGCTTCTGAAACTGCACATCGTGAAACGAATTTATGTAGGTGGAAACATGAACAGAAACAATAGAACTAGAATGATCTCCAGCTAACATGAATTGCAGTCGATACTCCTGCACAATTCTTTGAAACAGAAAACCGAGGCATCATGAAGCAAAAACATAAAAATAAAAATACTAGATCACAAAATCATTTGGAAGACTACAACTCAAGGCTACCCAAAAGATTAAAATGACACTCGCATAGTAGAAAAAAATGTACAAAAACATTTTAATATTGCGGTGGAGCTCAAACTCTAACCTTAGCTAAGGAACATGAGAAAGCCTCCAGTTGCCCATCAGCTCCACGGTAAAAATGGAAGAAAGGAAGGACTTTTACATTCAACCGCTTACACATAGGTTTGTTTTCATCAAAATTTACTTTTAGGAACACGATGTCAGGGTTCTCCAAAGCTGCCCGACAGAGCTGCAATATAACTGAAGAGAATCAGATTTTCAACATATTTCAGGAAGTCCAGTATCATATGAATGCTAAATAAGGAGGGTCAGATTCAGATTGCATGTAAATGCTACATTTTGTCAGAGGCCAATGGGTAAGTAAAACTAGCTGCAGGGACACGTACTCAGGGTACACCTAACATAAGCAAGTTAGACTGGCAATGAAAAGATGACCTAAGCCAATGTGCTGGATGTAAGATTGTATCTGAGAATATGGACTTGGTGGCTTTACGAGCATTAGTTCCATCATAACAACTCGAGATTCTCTCAACTGCAAAAGTTTGACTAGATTTTGAATTTGATTATTTATGCCACTATCACATGACCTACAAAACTCTAGAAAATGTGGATAATACTAATTAGTATTTGCCTACTAAATGTATTGCACCTGCATTTTGTTTTAGATTCCTACTAAATATTACTACAGAAAGAGGTCATACAAGTTGCGCCGCTAAGACCATTTTTAGATTCCTATTAAGTATTATTAACGCATCTGAATTTTCGATTAACTCTGGGCCATTTAAATGCATAATACAACCCTGGCAACAACATAACCATTTTTCTTCTTTTATTCAGAACCACAATGCCAAATAGTTTAGCTGTAACCTATCAAAATTAAATCCATGCTCCACTATAGTTTGTGGTAGTTCAAATTTTTTTTGACATTTAGTTCAAAGGGTGTTATAGACAGTTTCGTAGGCCGGAAATACTGCCGGAAGAAAAGGAAAGCAGCACCGTCAGCAAGCCAAAGTGGCTAAGATAAGGCCGGCGGAAACACTCAGAATAATTAGGGGGAAGTTGGTAGTTTGTTAGCAAGTATTGTTAGCTAGTTTTCAGGGTTGTTTGCATGGCGCCTGAGTTATAAAGGCAGCCGGGTCTCCAGTTGTAATCGGTTATCGAAGAAGTAATCAATCCCCCTTGCGGTGGGTTGTTCTTCGGCACGGTGGCGGAGGATTCTCCTCTGCCCTCCGGCGAGAACGGCTCATCTCTGCGTGTTCCATACTCGCTTCGCTCCCTTCCACAATCGCAACTACTTCTCCATTCTCCCTTACGCACACCACGCCGCCCACGCCGTATCAAAGGGATAATAGGATATTATGTTATTTGAAAATTACCTAAGTCCATACTAATTTATATCACATCCAAAACTAATGATTGCACATGCATGGACAGAACTATATTGTGATAGAAGAAAGAAGTAATGCAACTTTATAGTCTGTATGTGTTGAAAGATATCAGTTTAACCTCATAAAGTCAGAATTAATCATGTGAGAGCACATTAATGATAGGACTGCTATACATGTGAAAAATTACATTATGAAGATCATACAAAAAGCCTTAAGCTGTGTGATCTCTGCCTGTACAAATGCATTCCCTGAATGCCAGTTCAATTATCCAAACGAAATAACTTACAGTCACGTCAGGCTACGTCATATGTTTTTCTTTTTCTGCTTGATGGTTCCACCAGTAATAAGTATGCATGACTAGATGAACTATGTTGGATGGGTCATGTATCAATACCAGTTACATTTTCAGCTAGTTCTCACAGCACAAGCAAATTTACGTCCAAATCTGACTGTAAATAAGTTTATAAAATTCAACATTTCAGATAGCTGTCGAGGTTATGAACAGAGGTAGTACATTAGATGGCCTTTGTTCATTGGAGGGACAATCCAGGTCTTAGAACTATTTATCTGGACACAGAAGCGAGCAAACAATGAGCACACACAATTTTATTTGTATGTCCTGGAACTAGTACGATTGCAATGCGGTTTAGTAGCCTGAGATCCTTAAAGTCATGTCCCATAGTAGAAAGTTCTCATTAGCAATAAGAGAAATGAAAACTTCAAATGGCTAAATCATGATTAATGACAGTTACCCTCGGAAAGAGTGCCCGGCACGAACCACACCAGGTACCATAGAACTCAACAATAACAAGCCGTTCTCCAGCATCTCTCAGTGCATCCAAGAACTCCTGTGTGGAGTGGATATCAATCATATTCGGGCTAGCATTTTTCTCCCACCACTTTGGTTGGTCGCCACTCTCTGTGACTGCAGCATGAACCTGGACCAAAACAGTAAACCCATCAGATACCCTACAGCATAAATAAAGTAGGAAGCATATCTCATGACTAAACACTGCACACATAAATTCAACAAGCCTTTCTACGAAAACATCCAAAAGCTAAAGAATTATCACAACGGACAGTTCAGAGTTCAGACAACTAAATGTATCCCACATATGTTACTGAGCTACTCTAGCAAACATTGTGTACAGCCAGCAAACGGTTCGGTGCTTAACACTTAAATCAAGTGAGCACCAAAGAATCATCTCCATATAATATTCATATATACGCATAGAGTATAGGCAATAAAAGGTAGCACTTGATTTGTTGTTTTGCACCTGAATCAAGCGAACACCACCTAGTCATCCGTGTTAAATGTTCATAGGCATGCATTGCCATTGAACATGACGCTGAATCAGAAATGATACTGAATATAAGACTAAACACCAGACAGTCCCAAATCAAAAGTACCAGGCATGACAAGGCAAGCGTAAATGCACAAATTACTGAATTTCACTTATTGACAACTGCTAACTTAGCACCAAAATACCACAAATTAACAGAACAAACCTCACCAACCATTTTGCATGTTCATCTAAATGGCGTATAATCAGAAGGAACCTATATGCCACAACTTTTTCATCTAGCTCGACATCTTCCTCTTTTGCATATTGATAACTTTCATAATTAGTTTGATTTCCTACTTAGTAGGTACAATAACACTTTTCTTAGGAGCGACTTTAGCTCTTGCTCAGAGAGATATTAAAAGAAGCTTAGCCTATTCTACAATGTCTCAAATTCTCAATTGGGTTATATGATATTAGCTCTAGGTAAAGGTTCTTATCAAGCAGCTCTAGGTATAAGTTCATGCGTATATACCCTCTATCCACATCTGAATTGCTATAATTACAGAAAATTCCTAAATGGAGAAGACCCTCCGACCAAACCGTGTGAACCAAAACCACCAAGAAACCTTGGAGCGCCACCCGTCAACGCCGGGGAAAAACAAAGCCTCAACCTTTCCAGCGCCACTCCTAGCTCAAAGAAGAGGACGCATTACCTGCAGCCGAGCAAGCCGGCGGGACCGCTGTTGCGCAGCCGCCAGGCATGCCCGCCACGGCGAGGCGGGCGAGAGAGCCCAGAGGGACGGCGGGGACGAAGAGGCGGAGCATGATGCCGCGACGGTGCATGGGGTGAGGAAGCGGCGCGGGAGCAGGAGCGCGTCGGCCATCGGAATTTTCCGCTCTGGGTGCCCGCTAGACCGCCTCTGCTCTACGCGCCACGACAGACGCTGCCGGCGCCGGGAGCATCCGAGGCGAGGGGGACGCGAAGAGGCGGCGCTAGCTGCTCTGCTTCGTCGTCGGGGGCGGGGAGGGTGTGGTGGAGATGGGATGTCGTCGCCGTGGATGGGGAGATTTGGGCAGAGCGGAAATGATACACAAGAAAGATCCTGGAGACACTGACTGCCAAGTGGGCCAGTGCTTAGCACATTTGTTAGTAGAAAATTCTTAATATCCATCTCTTTGCTAGTTTCCTTTTTACCGTTCGTAAATTATTGACGCTGCTGACATTTTTTGACCGGTCATGTTATTTAAAAATTCTAAGAGTTATAAAATATTTTACTATAATTTATTTATCATCAAAGAAAATTGAATATAACTTATAATTTTACATATTAAAAAATATTTTAAATAAAATAAATGATGAAACGTAATGAAAAAAGTCAACTAGTGTTAATAATTCAATATGAACGAAGGAAGTAGGTTCAATTCAATATGAATTATGTCCATCGGTTCTTATGGTGGGATCCATCTCATTTCTTAAGACTAGATTTTAAAAACTCAAAAAGAACATCGGATTCATCCGAGTTCTTTAAAAGTAGATTTTAAAAACTCAAATGAACACTGCCAATTAATTGTCTACTTTCTAAAAATTAGATAACCAGTTTCTAAGAAATCGAACCACAACTAAATTTTGTCATTATCTACTAAAAAGTTGAACTATATTTTAATAAAGAAATATAAGGATTAACACATGCGCACTCACATTTTTCTAGGAACACAAGTTTTTCATCATTGACTATTTTATTAAAAATAGTGGTAAAGCTAGAGCCACAAAGACTCGAGTGTCATCTACTCTTAGTTTGTGCATATATGGTGAAAAGCTTTCACTGAAATTTTCATTTCCCGTGCTGTGGCACTCAGGAGCCCTTACCTAGCTTCTGTGATTTAAAAATATCCAGCACAGCCTCACTAAAGCTTTTTAGAAGTTAGTTTTTAGAAATCCATCGGTGTTAATTATTTTAAAACAACTAAAACTAATTTGTCGTAAAGTAATCTAACACTACTAATATTTGCAATCCTAATGCAAATAATAATATGTTAATATCTTATTAACAATGTAGCATTACTAATATTAGTAATATAAGTATCACTAATTTAAATTCTATAATTTTTAGTTATCAGTTTGTATAATAGAAAAATATGTAATATATAAACTTATTAATGATGATGGTATGTAATTTTAAAATATATGAGGAACTTACTTAATTTTTATCTAATGGCAACGGATGCATCAGTATATATGTGTGTCAATACGTTTAAACTAGAACATACCCATCTGTTAGTGCATCTCCTACACGATAACGTTGGAGCAAAAAAATTCAAATTTGTGGAACGCTTCAAAACATGGGTGGACCCAGGGCCCTGACGACCCTGGGCACCTGCCCGGGCTTCCGTGGCTGTGCAAACATTTTCTACACTGTGTACTTTGATGCTTTATGGGCCTAAGCAAAGTGATTAGTCATTGATGGGCTTTAATTAGTGTCAAATTTCTTATTTAACTAGTTTTCTGTTGGCCTACTTATGGTTGATGTCATTACTAGTTGCAGGAATACGGCTATATGCCCTTCAAGCAAGTCTGCGACACCATTACCGCCGTCCATACGTCCACATCCGACGTCTGCTGGCAATCTAGAAGCAACTACATCAAAGACCGTCCGCGCTGTAATGATTTTTCAAAGTACTATAACATCGCATACGGTTGCCATCTGAGACAAGCTTTAACTATTATACATGAGTTGTACAGTATTTCTCAGACTAAACTGATTCTTGTGTCGGGTTGAAAAATGTTATGGTGGTGTAAATATTTAACACAATTGTAACTCATGCGAATTTGCATGATGTTAGTGTTTAATATATTCGTGTGAACTTGTTGTGTGTTACGATATTCGTCCAGGCTCCACATAATTTCTGAGTCTGCTGCAAGATAACTTTGTGCCAGTGTCCTTTGCAAATCGCAACACGTTACACACATATCGCAAAAAAAGAAAAAATACACACACATACACACAAATATTACAGTTGACACCTCACTGATACTATAAAATCTCATCAGGATATGACACGTACTATCCTCGTGGCACGAGACACTACTATTAACAAAGGCGCTAGCTTTTCTGTAATTTGGACACACGGCGTCCCCCCATCCAACTTGGGAAGAAGCGTAATTGGGAGAGTCGTATTCATGATGAATTTCAAGCACGTACTACTGATTACTGACCTGTACAAGCTCCACGTAACCGAGCCTAGCTATGTATTGGTTTCAATTAATTAAATTTAGCTGCTTACCGAATTCATCTGCTCGCAAGCACTGGTGATAATGTTTTAAAAGTAAACGATGATCTATACATATAGAAACGAAAAATGCTTGCCATTGAACACACTATACATGTAAACAGAGTACGTGTATATTAAGAGCACCGATTCGACATATCTTCTTTTTTATTAATTTGTTGATAAGCAGTAGAAATGGATCAATAAGAGAGATCAGTAGAAATGGATGAATATAAGAGCATTCTCTCCGGATCTGTGTGTATATAATTTCCATCCAATAACCAAGAAGACGATCAAGGAGCGGCAGCTTCACAAGCAAGCTAGGCTATAGGTGGACGACGGCGGCGACATGATCTCGTACCACCTCACCGCCTCCCGGTGCACGACGGCGTGGATCACGACGACGCCGAGGCCGACGAGCAGGGCCTTGAGGACGCTGACCGCCGGGCCGGTGACCAGCAGCACGGCGAGCGTGACTGCCGAGAGCGCGGCGAGGACCAGCCCTTCCGGGACGGCGCGGCCGCAGAGCACGATGCGCTCGTCGCGGAGGAAGAAGAGCGCGAGCCACGCGACCGTGCAGGCCAGGAAGGCGAGCTGCGCGACGGGCCGCCAGATCAGGGAGAGGAAGACGGCGAGGAGGACGAGCGCCGCGTAGTTGCCGGAGAAGTAGGCGAGGTTGGAGCGGCCGCGGCGGAGGAGGTTGGCGAGCCCCCGCGGCGGGAGGGAGAGCGCGCGCGGGTCCGTGAGCTCGCGCCATGGACGGTGCGTGGCCAGCCTCGATGCGCCGCCGCCGCGCTCTTCGACTTGGAGGATGGGGAGGAATGGGGACGAAGGGCCCGTGGAAGCCGGCGCGGAGGAGGATCTTGGGAACGTGCCGTACTTGGACATGGCTAGAGACGACGGTGGCCGGCGATCGCGGTGGTATGTCGCGAACAGTCTCGGGCACTCAAAAACATACTGCACATGTGTAAGTTTTGAAACTGTAAAAATTAAACATACGGTGGCCCAACGACGCGGTGGTATGTGGCAGTTCGATGTATTCAATTCTGTGTGCGAATGTGCGATTTCTTTCCATCATCGATCAGCGCCACGTAACCAGTTCCAAAAGAAAAAGCCACGTAGGCTCTTTTGCTTCGTCAAAGCATGCAGTGGCTACAACCACGAAGGTCCCTCAAACAAATAGGAGGCACACACCTCCTCTTACCTAACCTTACCAGTGCGCAATGGATAATCGTACAATATATATTAGCTTCCTCAGATTTGTAGATGCAAGATTTTCAACTCTTTGCTTTGTGAAAGTTTCCTGGATGGTTGCGAGCTGCTCATCATACTCATGATAAAATTAACCTACAAATAGAAGATTCTGGTTCTTTCAGAACCGGCCAATTTACATGCTATTCTTCACCAAAGGCTATGAATTCCGTGCTTGAAACCAGCTGCATGCATATTGCTGATCAGGTCTCGGACAACCCAGTACTACCAAACAATACCAGTTGGCAATAGAGAGACTGGGCGAGTGATTAAACATTACCCTAGGATAATAGGCTCAATCGTTGATTTTTGTTACACGTGAAAATAAATCATACTTTTCAAATACCCAAAACAGAATGGCAATTTTAAGAATCTAGGAGTGGTATTAACCAAGTCGTTTCATAAAGGTATATGGAATTTAAGATTTACCTCTAAAAATAAAGTTTTGCATGTGGTACTTATGCAAAGGAGTCGTGCTTAACTAAAAATAATTTAGCGAAACGTAATTGGCATGGTAGTAAGAAATGCGTTTTTTTTCTCAAGAAGAAACTATAAAGCATCTCTTTATTGATTGTCATTTTGCTAAGCTTCTTTGGAGGATGGTTCACATTTGTTTTGGCTTACCACCACCAAATAATATAGCTCATATGTTTAGAACATGGCTTCTTGGTTGCGATTCTAAATTTCAAACACTACTCTTAGTGGGTGTTTTAGCCTTTTGTTGGGCTATCTAAATTTTAAAGACTACTCTTAGTGGGTGCTTCAGCCTTTTGTTGGGCTATCTGGTTAAGTAGGAATGATATTGTCTTTGATAAATCCCCTATGAAAGCTTATTTGCAGGTACTGTTTAGAGGAACATATTGGCTTCGCTTCTAGGCACACCTACATAAGGCGGATGAAGCCAAAGAACAAATAAAGGAGGCATGTCAACGTTTTGAGATGTTGGAAATGTAGATCTTCGCACACCATGGATGGAGATTTACAAATAGGATTGGTCCTTGATGTGTCTTTTATTCAAACTGTATGGTGTGTTTGAAAGTGCATCTAGACCCCTTAGTGGGTTTTGGTGAGTTAATGACGAACCACTTAAGGTACTAATGATATTTATGAGCATGTGGACAGTTGAAAATATACAAAAAGTGAAAAAGAGTGGTGAAGGACCACAAATCGCTTTGACGCCTTATGGAAGCCTTTTCTCATATGCAAATTTATTTTTTTAAATTCAAACTTGAGTATAGGCATGTCGTACTATCAAGGGGGATGCGAAATATTGCATTGGAAGTGTCAAAAAGTCTCTACGAAAAAGTGCTAAAACACCCCAAACCGAGAAGGCCTGCATGAAGCTCATGTACCATGTAGGAAGCTCATAGGGTGATTTAGTTTCCCAAACCGAGACCGCCTACAGGAAGCTCCTATACCATATAGGAAGTTCCTAGCTTGATTTCGTTTCTCCAAACCGAGACGGTCTAGGAAGTTCATATATCATGTAGGAAGTTCTTGGCTTGATTTAGTTTCCCAAACCGAGACCGCATGTAGGAAGATCCTATTCCATATAGGAAGTTCCCGGCTTGTCTCAGCTCCAAAAAATCGCTCTACGTAGGAAGGTCCTACGGACATTAGGAAGTTCCGGGAAGGCTATTTCAGCACTATAACGGCTAGTTTTTGTGGGATGGGTATTTATACCCCTCTCACCCCCAACGGCCAAAGCTCTCTTCTCACCACGAAAAACACTCTCCCAAGAGCAAAAACTCATCTCCCTCACCCCCTCCAAGGATTCCACTCCAAGATTTGAGCTAGGGCTAGTGAATGAGCAAGATTGAAAGATTGAGAGCGTCAATTCCATTCTCAAGAGCATTTGAGGCACTTTCCAACTCTTTGATTTCGCATTTGTTACTCTTGGGGATTCATCCCCTAGACGGCTAGGTGTTGCCCGGGATCTCCCAAAGCTTGTGGTTGAGAGCCGGGAAGTTTGTATTGCCCCTCCTTTGTGGAGATTATTAGTGGAAAACCAAGTTGACCTTTGTGGCACTTTGAGAGGTTTAGGGTTGAAAGAGACCCGATCCTTGGTGGATCCCTCAACGGAGACGTAGGTTCCTTTGTGGTTCCGAACTTCGGTGAAAAATCCTTGTCTCCCGTGTGCTTTTAGTTATTTGTGCTTGGTTTCATATATGTTCTAGGGTTCATACTAGCGTTCTTGCTTAAATTGCTTCGATCTACTCGTGTGCTTGTTTCTAGTGTAAAGTAATCCATAGATCTGCTTGTTGGTGACCTTTGTGGTCTTTTGATTCAAGTAGATTTTGCTAGAACTTGTTTCGATTCGAATTCTTGCAAATTTCGTACTGTAGGAACTTCCTACTGTGTATAGGAAGCTCCTGTATTTAACTGCGCATACTTTGAGTCTTAATTTGCAGAATTTTTAGGATTGCATATTCACCCCCCCCTCTAGGCAACTTTCAGTGTTTATTTTAATTCTTGAGTGAGGTGTTGGCAGTTGGATGCGCTGCAGACTTGTAATGATTGGTTGTAGCCTCTCTTGAGGTCAAGACCGGGTACTTTTTCCCATTATCTAAAAAAATTAACCAAATCAATTTCTCATGGTGAATTGTGATTATTGGTGCCCTTTTATTTGTTGGAAAAAAATCTTCGATAAGAGAATTGTACATAGTGTTAAAGATATTCATATGACGTGCCACTGCCACATCTCACATTATAATTTCCTTCTTTGCCCCCCAACACTCATGTAAGATCTCATTGAGGAACGAGGATCAAATTATCTTTAATTCTTTATTAAACCCTATTTTAGACAACTCCTAAGAACATTTTATTTTGTAATTAATAATGGATTATTCTTTGTTGTCCCAATGGTATTGTTGTAGCAACCACAATTATGTCTAGCTATAATATATGCACTTGGATGATGGAGACTATGGAAGGTGCAAAAGTTTCTATATTAGTAATTCCGTCAAGGCTTCAAAGAGCACTGCTAAGCTAACTCAAAACTATTGTTCAACTAAGATGTGGTTCTCGAGTACATGACCATGTGTCTGTCCTGATTTGACTTTTATTAGAGCCAAATCAAGTGGTCAAATCATGATCCATAAAAAAGTGTTAATATTTTTCAAACTGACAAATTATATCCATTATTTAGTAGTAGAAAAAATTAAGGGGCTCGAGTTTTGCAAAATCGGAATGAGGAGTTCCAGTCTGTACTGATGTTATAGATGTGGTCATGCCAATGGCTTTGGTATCAACCTTGTCAAATATGGCCATTTAGTCGAACCATGTGATCCAACTAGTGCCTGATCGGATGCCCCAACTCTTGAATGGAAAAAGAAGCTACATGTCATTTGCTCCAACCATGTTGTCTGATCGAGACCCAGTATCTCCAATATCAATTGAAATCTTCTACATTTGACCGTGTAATTTTAATAGCTAAGCTATTTATTCATGATAAAACATACACATGTGGCATATTAGAGCATTTAAAATGAAATTAACTATTGTTGCATCTAAGTTATTGTCTAGTCGGATAGTTGTATAATACAAACATATGTTACGCAAGGGCACATGCCCCATTGCTCAAAATAACTATCATGTCTCACCTATTAATTAGTTAACAAAAGAAAAACTTGATTATGGGGTCCGACGTCCTCCTGATATTGTATTAAGAAAGGACCCATTGAATTCACTAGAGTAGAGTGCCACCGGTACACACGTAACATCCATATCTTTCCTAGCACACAAATGTACGAGCAACATGAGAGCTAACCACCATGAAACCGGAAGGTGGGCAACTGTTAATAAGTTAACAACCAAGAATAGTTTGCTACTTCTCCTCTTATGAACCATATAGAGAAATAGTATTAGTATATACACTTAACAATTGAACTAGGATGTAAATATACTCTCTCCTTAGTGTGTTTTGTGACTGAATTATTGTGCACTCCTATAAAAGAATTAGACAATCTATGTATAGTATAAAAGAGTTGATCTAATAGACAATAAACTACTCTTCATGTATGACCCCATTTGAAGAGGATGTAACTTTTTTAGGTATAAAGAAGATATAGTTTGATGTATAAAGGAAAAAAATACATTACTGTCTAGAGTCTCGACACATTAAATTAAAAAATGTACTAAGAGTTTTCCTCTGCTACAGAATCATAGTGAGGAGTTGCCCACATCATAGATAAGCATAATATGCCATGTTGGTATTGATTAGAAACTATTAACAAAGTAGTAGGATAACGAGTGGTCACAATGTACTATAAAAGTGGTGCATAAGCAATTAAATAGTTCTTGTGCATGACAATAAACATTGTGAATGGTTCACAAGAGAGTGCATAACAAAAGCTATCCTTGAGCTTACGAAGAAGCCATAAGAGATAAAAAATTAATTTTTCTCTTACTTTCTTCTTTCTAGTCTATGCAACATGCATGCTCCCTTTTCTTCTAAAATGATACTATTTTAATTTTGTTATAAATCATCTTATTTCTCAAACATTGTGAAATTTGTAACAACTATAAACTACTTGTTTTAAATTATTCATGGTGTAGCACTTTAGAAATACACATTGTGGTTGCCCTAAGATCACACGCGGCACGACGTCTCCATCTCTGTCTCAATCTCACTCTGGGAGCTAGCATCCGTCTCCATCTCTATCTCAATCTCACTCTCAGCTCTCGGGAGCTAGCGTCTGTGAAACACACGACAAAGTTATGTCTGTTCAACCATGCAATTATTACTCGTGACCATTTTTGGAGCAACCACCACATATTACTAGTTATTCGGATGGCATAATTAAGTTCAGATTATTAATTCCTTTCACAACCAATGTCATGAAGAAGATAATTTTATTAACTGAACGAATACCGCCATGTATGAAATGGTCACATTCAACGGATTATTACATGACAGCAAAACATATCAAGAAGACAAGAAGGCCAATCCGGCACACCTTATTATATACTATTTACTGGTATTTATATTTACATAGAAGAACACGGCGACATCAACAGATTATGAACAATGTTCCACAATAATGCACGAAGCAGAAGCAAGAGATCGAACGACGATCAACATGACTTAGTAGGTTGTTGCCGGCGGCACTGGCGTGTACCACCGGCCGGCCTCCTCGTCGATGCTGTCGGCGGCGCGGTGCAGCAGCGCGTGGATGAGGACGACGACGAGCCCGACGAGCAGCGAGGTGAGGATGTTGGCCGTGGCGCCCGTGAGCAGCAGCAGGAGGAGCGTGACGGTGGCGAGGAACGCGAGCACGACGCCCTCGCCGACGGCGCGGCCGCAGAGCGCGAGCGGCTGGTCGCGGAGGAAGTAGAGCACGAGCCAGGCGGCCATGCAGGCGAGGAAGACGAGCAGGGAGACGGGCTCCCAGAGCAGCGAGAGGAAGACGACGAGGAGCACGAGCAGCGCGTAGTTGGCCGAGAAGTGCGCGAGGTTGGCGCGCGCGCGGCGGTATGCGGCGGCGCAGCCGCGCGGGACGGCGAGCGCGCGCGGGTCGGCGAACTCGCGCCAGGGCTGCCGCGTGGCGAGCGCGGAGGCGCCGCGCGCCTTGGCGCGGGAGATGTAGTCGAGCGGGGAGGAGCCCGGGGGTGGTGGGGTTGAGGAGGAGGAGGTGGGGATGGTGCCGTACTTGGACATGGCTGGCTGCAGGTGGAAGATGGCCGATGGCGCCGACGGGGAGTGGAGGATGCGGCGAGAGCGACAGGCTGGATCGAGCTTGACGTGGTGTGGGGTTCTGGAAGGGGAAGGCATCCAAACCAATTATGCAGAGGCAGGTGTGTGCATTAGTCACTGACACGGTAGGGACACCCTCTGATGTGATGGATCGAGGGATCAAGCTGTGTGTTAGTTTGGGCCGGGCTGACCCATAAAATGTTCTTCTTATTTGGCTGGGCTGGTATTTTTCATATTAGGTGAAATAGCAGCCCAACGGTGACTCAGCCTCCCGGTCCCTCCCGCCGGCGTGGCGCCACGTCCCGGCTCGTCGCCGGCGGCATCTCCTCCACCTTCCTCACCTTCGGCATCCACTTCCCAAATACCCAATTACACGCCGATGGCTTCTGCTCGTACTTCCGCGGCGTCACCGACATCTACCTGACCGACGCCTTGTCCGCGGAACGGCGATGGTGTGACCATGCGTTCGCACAAGGCACAAACCGGAGCCACCGCTCGGGGATCGCTGCATTGGAGTGCCCCGCTGGCTTCCACCTTCCTCTTTCCCGGTTCCGAGGTCAAGGGAGGCGTCTGCATGTGTTCGTCTGCTCTACGGCGTAGGACGAGGCTGCACGCTGTTGTGTCCTACGCCCGTTTGACAAAATGCCGATGCACGAGTCAGCTCCACTTCGTGGACACCAAGGCTTGTGATGGTGCTGCACGATGATTGGTGGCACCTACCTGGATGTTTCCGTCATGTGGGAATCGTCTTTTTGTGTGTGCGCTTCACAGTCTGGAGGACAAGGCGCGTTGGGTTGAGATGGAAGATTCAGCAATGGATGGGTTCTGTGCATCATTCCTCTGTCGTCAGACAGACTACTGGGAAGCATATCAACATGTGAATGGTGTGGGTTCTAGAAGGGTTGGTTGTTGGACTCACTCAATGAGGATAATTCAGTGTATATGATCCTTCCGGTGATCGAATTGTTGGAAGGAGAGGGCAAGGTGAAGATAAAGAGAATGGAAAAGTGTGGAGGCACACACGGGTATGACAATGCCTTCAGTTCTTATGTCACCTATATTCGTATTGCATATGGACCTCACTTGCTCATTGTCATATGGAGAATTGGCTGATATAGAATGTCATCACTTGAGTTCTCAGTGTGAAGTTCCAGGCCACGGTCAGGTTCGTCTCCTGGCAAAAAAGTTTAACTGTTCTTGTGCCATCTAGTTTCTTGGTTGGCTGTATAACGTGAAAAAATAAACTACTACTCCGTTCGTGATATGTTGTTGTTTCAAATCATTTGGTCAGATCGACAACAAATAATGAATGGAGGGAGTATATATTAGAGCCAAATATCGAATAGAGTTTCTTATGCAATCTTGATGTCACATCAACATTGCCTTATTTCTGACGTGGAATTTCTGCAAGCACAAGCATGTGGAAATAGCATATAAAGAGAAGACTAAGTGCTGACACATTTAGCCAAACGATATTGTGCACATTTTCTTGTCTGCTCATAGTGGTGCTAGTGCTTAAAAGGCATTTAACTTCGTATTGATGGATGCAAAATGAACTAGCCTGTTAGATTGATCTATGTGGTGGCCTGTTGCTTAACTGGCAAGATTGTATCATAATCCATAAGCTATTCCCCAAACTACACCTATGGCAAACAGTAAACAATGTGGTAATGAATTTGGTTTTCTTATGGGATGGAGCATGTAGCAACAATACAAATAACGGAGAATTTGCTGCAACATAAAAAAATGTCACGTCATTGAAACCTTGTATTTTGATTTATGTTTCTTCAGCATTGAAGTTAATTTGTTTGATCCATTTTATGTCTAGTTTCTTCTATAGTTTTATTGCCTGCATAAAGATAGCAACACTAATGTATGAAGTTGTTAACAATAGAATACTGTTTCCATGTGTTGTTAGGTGGTCAAAATTTGAGAACTGTTCTTCAGTTACAAGCAGGATTTCTAGAGCAGGAAGATGCTATTCAATGACAGTCCCAGATTTGATGCGTTATCAACATAATTCATACTGTGATATAAGTTCAAAATTCAAATGATACTAGTGGGTAAAAACAAATAAAATAAAACTACATATGCAAGGAAACTAGCAGTCTAGCACAGCAATTGGAGTGGCCTACTTAAGAGTCTTCTTGCAATATTCTCACCATTATTTTATTAAGCATGCTTGATGATAGTCATTCTGGATAATTGCATTGTTCGAGGTGTACAGTTTGGTTTTGGGTGCTTGCTGTAGAGAAGAAAACATTCAGCATAGGAAACACTTAAACAGTCAACCATCATCTACAGCTATGCAGGATAACTTATAATCTATTAGCCTACAGTTCGAAGTAGTGAGTACTGAATACAGTAAGTTGGGTGGGTAGCTACATTTGCTCCTGGACTGTATACATCAAAGACCAACGCCAACGCCATCTTGCATCACTGTTCAGTATTTCTACAATTTCATTACTTAGCAGCAGTGCTTCTGCGAGCTGTATCTGTAAGTAGGAAACTAGGACTACAATTCTGGTCAACGTCACTGTTGGAGAATATGGATGCCGGCAGTTTTCCTTCTCGATTTTAATTTGAATATTCTTTACATAGTAGAGAAAGAACAAATAGACCTATCTGAGGGCCACAGTATGAATATGAATATGAAATGCATGCTCTCTATCTGCACGAGTCAAACCTGTATAGTGAACAATAACTGAACAGCAATGAAAGCATTGTCAGTGTGTAATTCTTTATGTTCCTATTTATAATATCATTTTGTATTTATGTTAGGTTTGATACACCAAGAATGGGAGTGGATACAAAAGAGCAAGAAAACTCCCCGGCTTAAAGGTATAAACTCATTGAGTGTGATGGATCAGTTTTAGACATATGTGCGTGGCCAAACTGCTCAAAAATATAATACCATGTTAAGGTATTGAAGTTTCTTAATATAATTTATATAGGCTTCCTGAGAGAGCAAATAGTGGATCTAGAGCCACTAGGAATAAAAACGGAGCCTCAAATAAGTTGCCTGATAAGCAAATGGTGGAGCTATTAAAGAAAATATTTCGGATACTATGCTTAGATCACTCAAATTTGATGATAGAAGTGAATCACAGCTGGAAAAACTACAATGCTCCAACAACAGATTCAAGCGCCTATTAACGCAAAGTCTGATGCTAACATAATGAACTTGGTAGACATAAAAATTAGGTTATTTAAGAGCTATGTAACCCCACTATCCCACAAAGTGACTGTATCTTAGCAATTTAGCATCATGTGCTGACTCATGATTTCTTCCAGAAATATTAACTTCAAAAAGTTGGAAAAGCTAATGATTTCATCACTCAATGCCCTCTCAATTGAATCATATCTAGAGCTCCTTTAGGTCCGCCGGACCTAACCGTGGCTCTTTGACCACTCTGTCTAATCATATCCTTGATTATATAAAGCAAGAACAGAACCATGCAGCCTGCAAGTGGTACATTGGACTATTGGTCTCAACCCTAACTTGTGTGTAATCATACATCTGATGGCCTCTTAAACAATTGATTGAACTGTGATTAGTCACTTTAGTGGCATGGGAGCTTGTGTGGTTTGGACCTCTGGCTACATCATTACTTGGAATCACCACTGTGGATATAGTATTAAGGGCACATTTTACTTTACAGCACAGCGGTGTTATATATGCATGTTTCTATCTGGTCACAGAGTTGTTAAATCTGAGAAAGTAAAAGGATAATTTTTTTATAACTGGTGAGGATATCTTAGTTGCAGGGTAACTTACCATTGCATGGTGCTGGCATCTTTGTATGCTAGTGCTGTGTTTGCTGTTATCATTATTTACTTAAAGGAAACTTCACTTGTTTGAGTTCAACAAGTGAAGGAATCGTTTGTCTACTCATGTGAGAGCCGCCAGTCCAAAAACTGATCTTTTGCCATTTCTACGGTTAAAACTTCCCTCCAGTTTCTATATATGACATTAATGCTTACAATTTTTAACAAATCAACATCATATCCTATACTATAAGAATCAGAATCGCTGCAGATAGATATTCATTTGTTTCTTCTCCCATTGTATCTGTATCATTTGTACTTTTGTGAAACAACCACTCATTTTGTCAAAACGCCGTCTGGGCTGCGCCGCTATTGCCCTGTTTCACCACGTGCGCATCGCTATTTCGATGTGCTTAGTCACGTGCAGTTGGATAGATCACGCATCTCAATGAGTCAACCAGGCATGCACACAAAAGCTTGTTTGATACTTGAACTTCTTTTGTTAGCAATTTGCCGTGCAGTTTCGTTTTCTACTCGACAAGCGAGGTTCAAATTTAATTCTTGGAGTTGGAGCCGAACGATATGTTATGTCGAAATTCGAAAATAAAAAAATTGGTTTGTTCGAGCCATTGCCACGCTCTTGCATGCCAGCAAAGAATGCCTTCCCTGCACTGTGGATTTTTTAAAGTTTTTGAAAAGGCTGTGTGGATGTCCTTGTCCAGCCAGAGAAACTGAGGCAGGGGCACAACTTGGATCATTCGTTGCAACGATCTTTAAATGCAAATTCGTAGCGCATGGAAGGTGTGATTCCAAGCCTGGACAAAAAGGTTTGTAGGAGGCGAAAAACTAACAGGGCTCATCTCTAATGACCCAATCATGACACTAATCTAAGTAAATTGTGAAATTTCATACTGCACAAGAGCGATGTAACTTGAACTGAAAATCATATGGAACCTAGTAAGTTATAAAATGCTAAAAAGTTGAAATAAAAATCTTCACTGACAAATAGGCCCAACATGTCATCAAAAACATCAGTGGCATCACTAGAGTTGTACGAGAAATTTTTGAAGCGTGCCTCATGCTACCTAGACTGATCTTCAAAGGAGCCTAAAAAGTTCTATCTAAATAAGATAAATGGGGTTCAGTTAAGAAAATTGTCTTCAACATGATCCGAAACCACCCTCAAATATCCTCTCTTTTAGCTACAAAATGAGGAAAAGTTGGAAGCCACAATCCTGCTCTTCCCAACTATTGTGGGCCCAAAGTGATTTTTATCCACTTTTAGAGAGAATCGTATCCATCCGTCCTAGTTTATTTGTCATCCTAGAGGGAATTTCTCGTGTCCAAGTTCAGAGAATGTTCATTGAATGTGGACATACTATTTACTCACATTTAGAGAACGTTCAATTAATCTGGTAATTTGGGACAAGGGAGTATCGGATAAGAGAGATTTGTTTTCTTCTTATAAGGTTTGGATTGTTTCCAAAAACAAGTTTATGTGGGCAATTTCTATGTTTATTACAAGTGTGAGCAGTTATGTGTTTATTAAAGTCAAATATTCCAAATATTGTTGTCAATAGCATAAGGGGGAAATCATTAGGACTAGCATGCTTACTTTAGATCTCTATTCTTAAATAAGAAATAAAAGTAGTGTATACCTCTTTGTATTTGTCGCAAAAAAAGTATACCTCTTCGTATAAGAAATGCTTATACATACGTGGGCACTCATAGCTAGTGCTTTGACTATCACAGACATGCTTATACATACGTGGGCACGGATCCTGTGTTGCCTCACCCTGGTCATAACTCTTGAGTGTCCAGCACTGATCGATCTCCATTCCCACCATCTGGCACGCCATGGAGCCAGGCGGTGGTGGTTCATGGCCGGCGGCGTGGCTCTCTTCTATCGCGGCCGCGCTGCTCGTCGCCGCCGTCATCGTGCGGCTCTTCATCCCTCGCCTGCGGTCATTAGGAGTCGAGCGACGGCGAGGAACAACAAGCACCATGGGAGAAGCGCGGCTCCCTGCCGGCTCGCTCGGGCTGCCGATCCTCGGCGAGACGCCGGCGTTCATCTTCGCCGCCTACTCTCCTCGCCCCGAGTCCTTCGTCGAGAAGCGCAGCATCCTGTGAGTCGTCCATTGCTCTACCCGCATCTGATAATCAATTATCCAAAAGAAGGTTGTGAATTTACCCCGGTTGGTGGGCAGGTACGGCAAGGTGTTCACGTCTCACCTGTGGGGCTCGCCGGCGGTGGTGAGCACGGACCCGGAGGTGAGCCGCGCGGTGCTGCAATCAGACGCGTCGGCGTTCGTGCCGTGGTACCCGCGGTCGCTGATGGAGCTGATGGGCGGGTCCTCGATCCTGGTGCTCGGCGGCGCCCTCCAGCGCCGCGTGCACGGCCTCGCCGGCGCCTTCTTCAAGTCGCCGCAGCTCCGGGCGCGCGTCGCCGCCGACATGCAGCGCCGCGTCGGCCGCGCCATGGACGCGTGGACCCGCGGCAGTGGCGGCGCCGTGCGCGTGCAGGACGAAGCCAAGTCGGTAAGTGCGTTACCCGGAACGCGACACGCGACGAGCAGCACCGGCTACAATTATCAGTGGCTCTGCTGCTGCCGAACCCATCCATCCATCCATCGATCCAGTAGCTAGTAGTAGGGCTTGTGTCCATACTGCGCTGTAGTTCCGGCGTCGGCGCGTGCACACGTGTGTGCACACACATGCGCGCGAGGTGAGGTCCCCGGAATCGATGGGCGCCGGTGGTGCGTGCGGACGATGTGAGGTCAGTGTTGGATGCTTTTGGCAGCTTGGGAGTTAGCATATGTCCATTTCTGTGTGGACACCAATGTTGACATGGCAAGAGAGGAAGAAGTCGTTACACTGATATGTGTATATTGCCACAAATAATTGGATCCACGTCTCGGTCACTCCGTTTGCTGTTTCCGGTTTGAGTGGCTATTTTTCTCTAAATAATAATACTAGTTCTTATCATGTTGTTGCAGATTGTGTTTGAAATCCTGGTGAGGGCACTGATAGGCCTCGACGCCGGCCAGGAAATGCAGTACCTCAAGCAACAGTTCCGAGAGTTCATGGCCGGTTTGATATCACTTCCAATCAAGCTCCCAGGCACGCAACTCTACAGATCCCTCCAGGTAAATACCAAATACTATCTTTCGTCCCTACATATATACTCGCTCCCTTTTTCTAGACAAGCGTGTATAATATGTGTATCGTCCCTTTATATATCCACAAATTAAGGCCAAGAAGAGGATGTCAAGGTTGATACAAAAGATCATCCAAGAGAAGAGGACGAAGATGGTGTTGGAGGAAGAAGGCAAGCATCCGCGAGGGGCTCCACGCGACTTGATCGACGTGCTGCTGAACAACGGCAGTGAGGGGCTCACCGACGAGCTGATCTCTGACAACATGATCGACTTCATGATCCCGGCGGAGGACTCCGTGCCGGTGCTCATCACCCTCGCCGTCAAGTACCTCAGCGACTGCCCACGGGCTCTGCAACAGCTAGAGGTGCGTGGATTTCTAATTAGTTAATTTTTACGAGGCTAATTAAACTCAGTTTCAATGCTACGAAACAAATGGTATTGTATTACGCACTTATGTTCGACGCCCAAATATGCTTCAGGAGGAGAACATGGAGCTGAAGAGGCGAAAATCGGACGAGGGAGAAACCCTGGAGTGGACAGACTACATGTCGCTCACGTTCACGCAGCATGTAATAACAACATTCACATCACATTAGCAAGTTTGATTCAATACCTGCCCGAGAGATGAGCGTCGCAGTACATGCGCATCGCCTTGATATATATGTATATATATGCAGGTGATCACGGAGACGCTGCGGCTGGGCAACATCATCAACGGGATCATGCGCAAGGCGGTGCGTGACGTGGACGTCCGCGGCCACCTCATCCCCAAGGGCTGGCGCGTCCTCGTCTACTTCCGCGGCGTCCACCTCGACGCCGGCATCCATGCCGACCCGCACGCCTTCAACCCGTGGAGGTGGAAGGAGAGAGCCGACGCGACCACGAGCGGCGGCGGCGGCGGGTTCACACCCTTCGGTGGAGGGCAGAGGCTGTGCCCGGGGTGGACCTGGCCAGGCTCGAGGCGTCCATCTTTCTGCACCATCTGGTCACCAGGTTCAGGTAACTTTGATTTCTGCATCACGGCACCACGAATGCATTTTACATGTGTGTATAATTAGTTGTGCAGATGCCACATGCGAACCTTCCAATGCTTAACTGGCTTCTTTTTGTGCTAAATGTTCCGAAATGCACTTGCAGATGGGCGGCCGAGCAGGACACGGTTGTCAACTTCCCCACGGTGCGGCTCAAGCGAGGGATGCCAATAGCAGTGACGCCCCAAAGCAGCTGACTCAGCTTCCCCCGCGATAACCACCAATCCACTCACCAGATATACAATCTTGTAGTTTCTGTCCATTTCTTTTTCTTTTACCTATAGTACTCCGAAGGCAGAAAAAGTAAGAACAACGAAACTGTAGCACAAGTAAACAGGGTGGAGGGAGATACATGTATGAATCCCTTGCAAAACAAAGATATATGTATGAATCCACGATATCTCGCCCCGATACTCAGCGCATAGATTACTGCAACCCGATCCTTGCGCGTCAACTTTCGAGAACAGTGTCATCAAAAGAACTCTGACCAATGCAATCGGACCAGTCAGTGAACAGTGTCAACAAAACGGACGAATGAGTAGAGATCCTATGCAGTTGTGCATTGGCATTAGGAGAGGCTGACATGTGGACCCTATACCTTTCTGGCCCACATGTCGTCGACTTCTAATGCATATGCACCTCACGGATGGTCAGAATTACTTTAGGCTATCTGATTGATCAGGTTGTCTCTTTCCAGTCATGCATGATGCACTCCAGATTATCCAATATCCTTCATGGTCATATTAATTCCACCTCTAATAAGACAACATTAAGAAAGGTACATCGATGATGTTCATGTAGCCACAATGAAGATGAGCAAGATAAAAAAAACTGTTCGGAATTTTACAAACAAGAGATAGAGGAACAGAAAATGAATTACATAAGCAACGAGCAAAGAGCAATGTAACTATACTCTGTTAGTCTGTCGCGTATGTAGGATGCTCACCTGCTTAAAACAAACACAATAACAATAGCACTGTATGGTATGTGGTCATTTAAAAAAGGAAGCATAAATTAGGTCACCAGTACAAGTTTTGTCAAAGTTCTCAAACAAATGCTGAAACAAGCCCTAGAACATATCTTACAGGATAATTATGATTTGATAAATAGAGGTTTAATAGCAAGGGTCTCACACTCCCAATCATGGAAAAGACACACCAATATAGCATGAAAAGACTAAACAAAAAAACAAAACACTAAGATATGTACACAATTTCGGTGCCTACATCCAGGGTTAAATGTTACTATATATGTATGATGGGTAATCATGTTCACAACTTACATAACTATTTCCACAATCTATGAACAAGCCGGTACAACTGAGCACCACATCATACACCATGCTAGGGCACCTATAGACAGCAGAAGTAGGCCTCCACATTTATCAGATTGGTTAATCATAAGTGAGTAAATTAGAACTATCACCTCCCTCCAAAATTCCTCATCTAACCTTGCTGACCATATATATATCAGTGCTCGATATAAATAAAATCTACAGAGCACCAACCAAACTGAACAAACCTTATGAAACTGTTCTCCCATAGCAAATGGAGGCTAAATAAAATCTACAGAGCACCAACCAAACTGAACAAACCTTATGAAACTGTTCTCCCATAGCAAATGGAGGCTAAATACAGATTTTTCGCCCATTTCTCCTGCAAACACATCAATCAGTTAGGTGCAAAGGAGATGCCTATCTAAGGAACTTAGGAAAGGAAGAAGAATATCAAAATACTTTCACATGTTGGCTGGGAAAAGCAGAAGTCCTTAGGGTTTCCTGTGTTTCATCGGCAGGCTTTCTTTTGGGGATGCTCAAGATAAATGCTGCTTGATCCCAAGTAGCAGCTGTTGCAGTGATGCGGAAGCCATTATCCCAACGCCGGTGGATACCCTCACTTGGATACAAGAAGTCAAGTTCCACAACCTAAAACAAAAAATGTTTAATATAAGCACCAAAAATTGATCCTTGTATAATCCATGTGCACGGTTTGTTGAATTCTCAATTTTATTGTGAAATCAATCAGCAGTAAAGAATGTAGTCCAGTTCTTTTTGGCCAAAAAACTAAACATAACGATGTTGAACAAATCAATATACCTGTTCTATGAAGCCAGCGTTCCGGGACATGACCACCGCCCACCGACTTCCTGCAGTGGCCATAGCAGTGACGTAGAAACCTTCCTTCCACTTTTTGTTTATCCACTTGTAAGGAAATGAGTCGCTTACTTTGTACGATTGCTGGGCATATTGTGTTCCTGGAGAGCTCAAAGTCAGTTATAATCTACAAACCATATGCAAAAGTAATAACACAACTGTCTAGGACCACTAAAATTTAAGCTTGCAGTTGCTGATTTTACCAATGACATGAAATCTTACAATTCTGGTACATATAATTTTGGCTAGATCAATTATACATAACTAAACCAGATGTTCGATTTGTAGGGACAATTTGTGACACAATATTATACTTCTTAATTATTCCTTCCTTCAAAAACAAGTTGTTAACTAAAACAAGTATGCTAGAAGCTACAAGACTTAAGGGAAACCAGACTACCAGCCTATCAGGACATATCATCAGAGTATCATGTATGCAAGAAGGTGAGTGTTCTAGGAATAAATTATGTTACCTCTTGACATGATCACTAAAGAACTGCCATTGTTTGCACCTGCTAGTGCAGTAATGTAATAGTTTTTCTCCCACTGTTCCATTATCCACTCCTGACAGTAAAAAAATGCAAGTTAGCGTATTGTTGATATGCTGTAAGGCCACCAATATATAGTAACAAAGGCTAGCAGAATTCTGAAATATGTACACTTGTACCTTGTGAAGAAAATATGGAGAAAGTTCATATACTTGAGAAGTAAAGCCAGTGCCAGCATCCATTATCAGAGCCCACAGATTTGAACAAGAGGCAACAGAGCTTATAAACAGGCCATCCTCATTTCCTTTTGAGATATGCTGTGCTAACCTACTATCTGCAACATTATAGTGATACCTGCAAATGAAATGTTGTTAGAATAAAATATTTTCTCCCGACTAACAGATACATCTATGCAATTTGTACCTCTGTTTCATGGGCCGCCGGGCATTGTAAACACTAATCCATTGAGTAGCAGGCATCCCCATCCTAATCTTCTTCTTAGGTTGCTCATCGTCATCTTCCTCCATCATAAAGCGGCCTCTCTTCTGTCCAACTTGATATATAAGCTGATATAAATTCAACATATTAGTCCAACATCATCCATTATACAAATTAGACATTTAAAGAGTTCAATATTAACAAAGTGAAGGTTCCTAAAGAAATACAGTACCTTCTGGGCACCATCAGTGTTGATTGGCCTTATGTCTGGGTTTGGACCAACAATGCCATCAAAAAGAGATATGCACTTTGCATAATTTGGCTCTTCGTCAAACTTTAAGTTCACAACATATTCAATAAATTGTCTGAAAGGTTGTGGGCAAAAACAACATAAAGATTCTGGGGAAGTTGCCATCTTCTTCTTGCAAACAAGGAAACCTTTGTTCTCTCCCTAAAATTAATGACCAGAAAAATCAAGGATAAATAGAAAGATTGAAATCAACAAAGATAACATTAAACTTTAAGTAAACTTCACCTGGTATCCTTGCCAAGGAAGGCGACCACGAAGAAGAAATATAAGTGTATAGGCAAGGGATTCGAGATCATCTCTCCTGCTTCCAATTCTTCCCAAGTGAGCGTGCACACTTGCATATCTAACAGTTCCCCTGTTGAGTTAAACAAGTCAAGTACCAGAAGATATTGTTAGTTTAGAAGAAAGGCTAATGACAACAAGAAATAGTAAAGTCTCTTGCGAACCTAAAGACATCTGGCCTCTGGTCATATTCAACATGCTCTCCTGTACCAGTATCTTTCCATCTAGTAGCTGTTTAGAGACCAATATGTCAAATGCAGCAAAATTAGATGACCACTAGAATGTTCCTCTGAACTGGAATATCAGACAAATTTACCTAAACCAAGGTCAACAAGGAACAGTTTCTTCTCTTCAAGAGTGCCTGGAGGTCCAAGCAAAAAGTTTTCAGGTTTTACATCACCATGGACATACCTATCATAAAAAATGTTCTAGTTATTTAGTCTGCAGCTGTTGCAGCATGCATAAATATTCAGCTCTTTTGATAGGGAAAGTATGTTAGATAAATATATACCCTTTTGAATGCATCTTCTCCAGTATGGAAATTGCTTCTATAGCAATGCAAGCAACCATTTCAACAGACATACTGTAAAAGAAAGAAACATTGGAATTGATTAGTAATTTAAACAAACCAAGAGAAGTAACCAACGTTAGAACAAACTTACGAATGGGAGTTATTATTCCACACATCCCATAGGCTTGGTCCCAACATGTCCATAATCTGCATAGAAGTAGAAACACATGCCATAAGCAAACATGCTTTTTCATAATTAAGTACAAATTTTTAAGTTAGCTGTAATTATTATGGATTAAATAACATAAAAATATGGGAACACATCCTACAAAGATCAAATAAAAGTTTCTGATGCAACCACAGGTAGGACTAGGGCACCACAGCGCCACAAAAGCCATGATTGACGGTCAAATTCTACAAAGGTTTGACAGACACGGATAGTAGGATGTCAAATAAAAAGAATAGAAGTGGGATAATTCCTCATATACAGTACGAATCATGAGGCACACACACCTATGGGGAACCTGATTATTTGACCAGTGAGTATACATCATTAATTAATGTTGTTACTGACAGTTTCAGTTTTAGATCTAATACTGCAGATTTGGAAAACTGAGACATATGCAAAACTGAGACATATGCCACAACTGGATTAAGTCGATTAAATAGATAGATGAAAACGTAAACAGATACTGTATATCATAAGTTTCATAAAGCAGGGAACATATGAAACAGGCCGATTGGGTTTGGACGCACTCGCACTATACATACTATAATATGAAATATGAAGGTGTAAAGAATGCATGCTTCATTACCATGATATAATATTCTCCCAGCTTCCCTTTGTAGTGTACTCTCGGAACACCATGAATTCCACTTAGAGTGCTGCCAGATAGATGTTTATACAAAAACAGTTAAATTGCAAAAGTCAAGTTGCAATAACGTTGCTTGTTGCATATATAAACAAGGTCAAAAAGGAAAAAAAAACTACAGTAAAATATAAGTTGTCAATACAAGAAAAATAGGACAAACTGGTCACTTACTTGTAAACTTGCCACTCATAAGGAGCATTGTAATTGCAACCTTTGCTGGTTCGGTGTTCAAATTTTATTGCAACCTGCTATGAAGGAAAGAATTAATTATCATGCAATTATGACGATCTCATTTATACTACAAAAGAAAATTCCAGAAAGGAGAAACAGACCTCCAAAGCATTTGCACCAGGACTCCTGTCACTAAGACTAGGAGAGGAAATACGGCGACCGACATATACTTGACCGAATCCTCCCTTTCCAAGCTTTCTATCAAGCCTGTAGGTAGGTGAATTGCCAATTTGGATCTGTTCCAAACCGAAAATTATATGAGTGATACACCCATCAGTAACATGGCATATATGATTTTCATACTCCGTGGAACTTGAAAGCTAAGCTAGTTTTGTTACTGCAATAACTTAAATGAGATGTATATGCGCAAGATGGAATGAATAAAGGCAACTCAATGTGTAATGCAGTTTCTTGCAGTGATAAAGTTCAGCCTTTCTCCATGTGTACTTATGCCTATTATGAATTATAATTTAATCACAGATTCAGAGTTTAAATTTTAAAACACAAAACATAACAGGGTAGTTTAATAAAAGTATGCAACCAACAATAGGTAGTCAAATGCAAAACATATTGAAAAAATGGTGCGATGACATCCACAGTGTGAATGACAAAACAAATATCCCATCAGGAGTAAAAATATAAAGTAACTAGGACCTCATGGAACCCAGACAGCTCATCATTGCTGTGCTGTGTACTAAAAGTTTTATAAGCCAATAAGTAGCAATTTACAAACATTATGACTGAATAGTTGTGCTTCCAACCATATGACCATATGCATAATAGTGTTAGTGGTAATTTGGATATCACAATTTCAAAATGTTACGCATCAACCTTTCTGCATTCGTTACAGAACAGCAAGACTGTATTATTCATTTTAATAACACAAGACATACTTTCCAGGGTGCTAAAGACAATGCATGAGATACAACATAAAAAAAATTTGTACAATAGATAGTTTGCATGGTTACCAACACCACAAGGTAGTACTTGAATATATTTTTTTTGGGATTACTGAGAAATATTGCATATTTCCAACCCCTGAAATATTCAGACTGACTGATGCTAAAAACGAGATACCTTCACAAATTCAAAACAGCAATTGAGTTTCCTATTGCATTAATCATGTCAATCATTCCATTTATCAATTCTATATCATGCAGATACTCCGTGGAGCATATATGAAGGAAGGATTTCTCTCTGATCATGCAAGTCGCGCCAAAAAACACAGGTATCAGTACCAAAAAAAAAACAGCTACTCAGCACACGTTATCAGCAGCAGAAAATGAGCCTCCTAATTTCCCAAAACCGGCACAATCATATCACATTGCAATGCTTGGGCAGGTTCCAACTTCCAACAATCTAGAACTAATCATCCATGCCAGTATATCAATCTAGACCCAAGAAAAAGTCAAGTTCATCTCTAATCGAACTTCTAGCGTGACAACTAAACTACAGAGCACCATTCACTGACCCCTACTGCATCCAGCCAACGCAATGTAAGCATGACACACCGAGCGAGTTCACCGGGAGCTTCAAATTGCACAATTCGCGTGACAACTCGCTACTAGATACGCCTGACCCAACCATAAACGCCGCACAATTCCCGTGCCAGTGCCAGTGAGTTCAAACCGAAAATCGCGTAGGAAGAAAGAGATCCTGACCGTCTCAGGCAGCGGCGTGGCGCTGCCATCGTCGCCCGGCGCGGCGCCGGCCCTGTCGACGCTCCGGGCGACGCTGTCGACGTCGTCCATCGCCCCCGCTTCGCGGGCACCTTCCTCCTCCTCCTACGCCCTGCTCCGGCGGTTCGCCCTGCCTGCGCAACGCGGGCTCCTCCTCGATCAGACGTCTGCTACTGTCGTCGCCGCGGGGGCGCTCCCCGCAAGGAAACTCCAGCGACTTGGGCTCCTGGCGAGTGCACGAAGGTGGCGATGCGGATGACGTGGCGGCGGCGGTGTGGTCGGCGGCGGCGGCAAGGGATGAGACGGAACAAACGGTAAAGGAAAAGCAGAGGAGGGGAGAGGGGCTGGAAGATTCTGGACGAGCTTGCCGAGCTCGTGGATCTCTCTCGGCTGCGTGTGCTGACGATTCGTTCCTTCCCGGCCTCGTTGTCGGCGTATAACATGGTCTCCGTCTTCGAATCACGGACACGGTAAATGCCATATTCGCGTTCGAGTATTGTCCGTTTAGTGCTGCCGCGTGTCATACGAACAGGCCAAACTAATTCAAAAAAAAGCCCAAACTAGAGCAATCGTCGTCCGTCGGGAGAACATGTCTCACTTACTTTTTTTCTCTCTCTCTCTCTCTCTCTTTTTTTGATTAGAACATGTCTCTTGGCAATCTTTCGCATGTGAAGATGATTCATTAGAAAGCTGATGAAGAGGGAAACAAAAACTTAAAAGTGTCGTTACATTATGTTTCAAAAGCTTGTAGGTTTAAGGTCCCTTTGGTAGGACTTCTAAAAAAAGATTATCTAAAGAATGCATTCTCTAGAAAATAGATTTTTCAGAAAAAATTATTTGGCAAAACAAATTCTCATGTGGATCTTCCATACAAAGATGCGTAGATAATCCATGAGAAGCTTTGTTTTTTGTACTTTTCATTTCTAATATAAACTTGAAAAATGCTTATATGATGGAGGAGCATAATCTGTTTTTTATGGAGCCCTTTGGACGGTTTCTACTTAGAATCCGGAGCAGAAGCAGTTTAAGAATCCTGCCAAACGGACTTTAGATCACTTCTTTTGAACTGTGGTGAGATATCTTGTTCGGGTAAGATCAAAGTGTGTTTGCGCAGGTCTACGGATATATAAACTTTGATATGCCTTCTTCGTTGTCAGGTTTCTCATTAGTAATTAGAAGAGATTATTGCTCAGAGCAGAATTTACATAAATCAACATTGTATTTCACCAATTGTTTTAGTTTGGACTTTGGTCAATATACCTAATTACAAGATTGTGAATCATTGCTATATATTGAGCTTGCTCCTCTGTACTAATACGGTCATTATGTCCATAACACTATGTATTTTTGGGATGTATCTAATGCTTGTTTGCACCTAATCATCTAACACACCTTTTTTCACGAATTTAACATTATACATGTATGAGTACTTATCTTTATGAACACATGTACGTGTCCTTTACCTCTATGAGCACCTTCGAAAGATTGCATTAAAGTTATGTTCATTTAACTTTAAATTTATGCCCCTCTCTACCTGCAGAATGAATGTTTGAAATATCTGGACTCTGGTTGGTAACTAGACTTGGTCGTGAGAAAGATTGCATTTAGGTTGAAGTAAAAACTGCAAAGGAATCTTTGAACTTGCACTGGACAACTGCCCAACTACTCCCACTTGACGGTAATCGTCCTTTTTATCTTCTGATATGATTCTGAAAACTTCAAGAAATAAGTAGAGAAAGAGATTGGAACATCTATGTTCGGTGTTGGATTTGATGGATCTAAATTGCTAATTGACAGATGGACAACTGAGACTCAAGCATAAAGGTGAAAATTATTGAGATAATGTGACAGCATGAGAGTTGAGAGAATTGACATTTAAACATTGAAAATTATTAAGATGATGTGGCAGCATGAGAGTTGAGAGAATTAACATTTAAAGAGCTATAGTGGGTTGCATCTTTTATATATAAGCAGATACACTAGTCAGTGGCGAAGCCACTAAGTATGGCGAGGACTGGCGCCTGCCATACCTCACGCCAGACAGAACAACCTCCATTGCATATCAGATTCTCACTTTATCCAGCCACCAGTGGGCGTCGAACCCAGCACAAGTGCTGAGGAAGAAGATAAATAGGATTATAGGAACCAACCGTTATGGGCCATCTGATGGGAATTAGGCCTATTTTTCGTTGGGCTTTTTCTTTCAGCTACCGATCACTCGATCAGGTTATTAGGAGGACATCTCGTTTGTGGAAATCAGAAACAATTGACATCACGCACACATGACGCGCTGCCGCGTCTCACCACCTCTTCCTCCCACAACGATCGACGCGAGATCAACACTAGCAGTGCATGAGATGGCCGCCGGGTGGCGACGACAAGGGGAAGCAGGTCCAACGAGCCATTGACTTGGAAACATAGCTGCCTCAGCAGTGACATCTTCCTCACGATTGATGATCGTGATCTTCTCACGAGCTATCAAATTCAGATGGCACCAAGATTAGAAAACGATTTAAAGGTCATAATTGATTATTTCTTGAATTTTATACAAATTAGTAACAATATATGCTCGCCATAGGTAGATTTTGATCCTGGCTTCGCCACTGACACTAGTGGTGGTATACTGGCTGGTATCCAATGGCATTGCTTTTCCATGAACAACTCAGGGTACTGCTGGTTAATAATCCATAGTTAAACGACTAGTTAAATGAATGCTGTGGGACGCCTCTCTCAGTGAAGCACCTGGCATGCGCCTGGCCAAAAAGCTCCAAAAGACGAAACAGATGATCATCCATGGTCTTTAGTTTTCTCATTCAAATCGAGTGTCTTCCATTTCAAATTTAAAAATAAGTGGAGTGGCACGCTGTGCTCCTAATCGGCTAATTAAGTATTCTTAGAAGGATAAAAAAGAGAAATGAACGAAAAGCGCCAAAAAAAAAAGAGATGCTATGTAATAGGATGGCGCCTAACCAAAAGCTCGAAAGAGAAAAAGTCTGAAAGCAAATAAGCCACGAGCCGGGCACTTTTATCATGCCTTGAGATTCGCAGACTGGATCGACGTGGGCAAAAAAAAAAAAAGAGCCATGGCAGCTGGCAACAAGCCTGTGAAAAATGCGTTCGTGCACATCGTGCTGTGGAACGTGCGCACGCGCCCGGCGCCTCTCTTCGACGGCCGTCTGATCACACAAAGTCGTGCAAAGGCTTTCCTCCGGCACAGGCGTGCATGGCATGTGCGGATGTGCCTCCCCGTCACGTCTCCGTACACAAGGACTGCCACATTATTGAACGCCTCAAATCAGAGATGGATCTTGCTGGGCAGCTTGCACATCATGTCCGTGTAACAAAGATCAAAAGGACGAGCAGCATTATTAGATGTTCTCTCTCGTTTTCAGATTTCGAGTTAAATCACACCTTCTGAGACCACTCAATTGCTGCCATTTGAGCTGAGTTCTACTGTATGTTTTCAAGCAACGCTGAACAATAAGTTTTTTTTACATAGGACAACAGAAACTAAGGTCCTATTTGGATCCATCTCCTTAATTTAGCTGGTTAAACTTTAGCTAATTTTGCTTTAAACAGTATCTTCTAAAATTTCCTAAACTTTTAGTCAGTGCACCATAAACTTTAGACTACTAGTAGTCACACCTCAGTCATGCTAAAAGCTCCTAAACTTTGAATAAAAAATAACTAAAGTTGAAACTACCCCTCCCCATATGTTAGAGATAGAAAAAGAGTAGGAGGAAAAAACTTTTGTTGTGGGGTACGCATGTCCACTTTTTGGTTATTAGCCGATGATTTTAGCCAAACATGGACCTCAACTATCCAAAAGGGACCAAGTATGGAGTTCCAAGGTGTCCAATAAATGTCTATATCTATTTAATCTGATTTCAATTGGAAATCCAAACTTCTGATTTGTATTTTGTGATCACAACACGTTTTGAACTTTTCAATGTTTCGGGGGTTATTTGCTCTTCTGCCTCTTGGAATCCTATGACCGATCTAAAATGAACAAGCTCTTGGACCAGAATACTCGAAGGAAACTGAAACTGCATCTCTGTTGCAGTTTCATTTTACGAAAAGAAGTATCTAATTTCAAGTGGTTAAAGTTTCAATTTTGTTTTGAAGAAAATCAGGGGAACTACTGGAGTTAAATGTTTATGGGTATCATCCACAGTTGGATATATAGAGCCAAATGTACATCATAATTTAAACATGGATCCCGGATATCCTACGTACCAAGTGATGAGGGTGAAACAGAAGCTTTGCGGCCATATGCATGGAAGCAACAAGGACATGGGTGGGCAAAGCTTTGCGCGAATAATTGAGCGTCTTGTCCCAGGTTGTCGTGAGCAAAAGGTCACGCTTGCTTCGCATCGGAGACAGGCAATGGCATCCTCCTTTCCTCTTGGCAGCTATTGATCCTTGTTCAGAGATCAAGATAAGAATCATACGGCTGGCAGAGTGGCCTATCACAGTAGGTATATACAACTAATAATATACGTACGCGTCGGTGGTCGCGTGCTTGTGCCAGCAGGTTCCGGATCAGGAGATAATAATCCATTCTTGTTCTTTGTTGAACTATATATTGACTTATTAGAAAAATGTACTCATGTGCCTGATCTGTGCCGAAATCATGAACAATTATCCTGGTCGCCAGGGCCATTCGAATTCTACATTAAAATAATCATCTCAAATTGATCATCACCAAACTAAAATACAATTAACCGAATACGATCCATTCAGATGCGGAGGATGTTCTCTCCCTTTGGGACAATTCGCATGCATGCAACTATCCACGGAGACCAGAGACGCGCGCACGTCGTCACTGATGCCAATTACCGTCGCCGCCGGAACGCCGTGTGTGCGGTAGTGCTAGCCGCGGCGGCGCAGGTCGTGTGCGTCCGGCGTGGCGGCGTACGGCTGCATCCTGAGCTGCTCGTAGAACTTCCTGATGAAGTCGTCGGCCTCGGCGTCGACGCGCTCGCCGCACCCGCCGTCCTCCGGCACGGCGGGGAACGGCGAGTCGGTCACGCGCAGCGGCCGCACCCCGGCCGGGCTGCGGCCCATGATCCACGCCAGCATCGGCGACGGCGTCGCCACCGCCGGCGACGGCGCCACCGACGCCCCCCGCCGGCCGCGACGTCCACCTCGGCGCTGAGCATCTCGAACGCGCGCGCCACGGCGGCGGCGTCCAGCCCGCCGTACTCGCCGCCGCGGCCGCGCCCGCGGCCCTTCCCGCCGGCGAAGGGGAAGAGGCCGTAGTGCGGCGGGTAGGACGGCGTGGTGGTGCAGCTGAACTCGACCTCGCGCGGGTGGCCGTAGAACGAGGCCAGCGACGAGGAGGACGACGGCGCGCCGTACGCCGCGAGGTGGCGCCGGTGGTGGCCGTGCCCCGGCGGGTGGGCCAGGAGGCCGCGCAGGGTCCGGCCCGCGAGCTTGCCGCGGCCCAGGAGGAGGTTCACGTCCATCATGATGCGCTTCCGGGAGAAGCCGCGCCGGAGCATGTGGCACACGGCGAGGACCACGTGCCACAGCCGCCGCGCCATGCCGGCCTCCATGGGCCGCCGCGCCGGAGTCGTCGCCAGATCCATCGCAGTAAACGATGTGTGTAAAGCCTCCTCCAAGAATAATGCAACTTCTTCTCTCTGCTGACAATAAGCCCAAGAGGAAGATCTTGGATGTTAAACGATCTTTGCCGTAAGCATGAGGTTAATTTCGCTTGGGTTGATGGAACGGGATGGAATGGAATGAGTAGGAGGGGGAGGAGCGGGGGCGGCTATTTAAGGGACGGGAAGCTTTGGAGGGCTCCACCAAAAAAAAACACAACTCAATATATGGAAGAAGAAAGGGTGTTAGTGCAAGTTACTTTGTGTGTTTTTTTTCCTCGCTACTTGCATTGGACTTGTGTGCAGCCGCGGAGCTGTCAACAGTGAGTGAGTGACACGGTCTGAACAGGTAAAAGGTTGCTCTGATCCTTTAATTTGGCGTAATGTGAATTTGACACTGGAATGAACACACAAGTAGATCGGTTGGTGGAGTGGTTAATTTCCAAGTCTGGCTGGCTTCATAAGTCAAGTCTCAAAAAGGATCACTTACAAGGGAATACATACGCCAGAGCAATATACTGGGTGTGAAAAAGTACATTGGCCAGGTCAATGGCGGCATCAACAATGAGGAAACATGACCCCGTTAGTTCATAAGAAAACAGAGCGGAATTTCACTGGACAAACTCGGTTGTTACGATGGCCAAACAGTCCATTACACCTTCTGGCAAGATCCAAATACAGAACTAGTCAAAAAGACGAAATACAAGATGCTGATTTCGTGCTCTGATGCTCACCAAAAGCTAAGCGCTTATTCCTTAGTGAGCAAGTGAGGAATTGTTTCCTCCTTTGATCTAGTTTCTTTTCCTGGTTGATTGTTGTGCTTGTGTTCTTGGCTTTGGCTAAAGCTGGTCATCGATCAGCTCGGAGCTCAAGACTCAAGGACGGACATGGCTTTTCTCAGGCAATGCTCATCGAGGTTTACTTTTTTGGTATAAGGAATATTATGGCTCTGTGACATGCTGTCTTTTACTCGTGAAGGGGTCCAAAACAAACTTGAACTAGACGCCTCGCCATTTTCTTTAGATATGCAACGTCATCATTACCGAGTCTAGATTGTTTCTCCACGCCTGACAGCCTGGCTCAGTCATATAGATTCTATACATGTAGCTATATAGTGTACAGCTCGATCGAGTATACAAGAAAACTTTTAACTTGTGATAGAGACCTTTGTATCATAATTTTTTAAAAGAGAATGATAACAAGAATTATAGATACCTAGGTTTTGATTTCATTATTTCGTTCCTAACTCAGCTTGGAGTAAAATTTAAAGTCTATGGGCCAGGGAGGAAGTTCAACCTAATGCGGATGACTTCAAAGTAAGTACCGATATAAGTAACTAAATAAATGAAAGTAGTATAGAATTAAAAGCATGAAGTTGAAGCCAAGTGCCTGTTTTCTTATTTACCTTTGTAATACAAATAATTTTGAAGTTTCTTATAGAAAATGCCATAGAAAACTTAAAATTATTAAAAGAAACAATGTATAGGAAGATCTCAGATGAAAGCTGGACAGCAAAGAAACACAATTAGACAGGAATTTGGCTCACAATATACGAGAGTATGTTAGAAAAACAAACTAGTAGGTTAGCCCACACTTTTGTGCGGTTGGTATCAATAATCTAACTAAAATTATTATTGTATATATTATAGCTTATTTTTCTATTAAAAATATTAAATAGTTGTCGCAGATACTTTATAAATTTGTATGAACAGGGTTTAGCTTATTTCAGCAGAAAAAATATTGGGTTTTTGGTCTCCTGGACAATCTAAAAACGTGGGTTGGTCTTCTGGACACCACATCTTTTATTTTGGTCTTGTGGAACTGAAAAAACGTGGCTTTTGTCTGCACGACACTATAATAGAAAAAGTGATTATCTTTAATTTTTTTATCTCAATGCAGAATATGCATTGCAACTTAAAATCTGGCACAAGCAAACATTACTATATTCCTTATACAATGTAAATTTTTTCATATTTATTGTTGATTGTTTGCATGATTTTTTAACTAATAAATATCTATTTCCAAATCAAACTATGCAAACAATCAACAATAAATATGAAAAAATTACATGTATAGGGAATACAATCATGTTTGCTTGTACCAAATTTTAACTTGCAATGCATATTCTGCATTGAGATAATTTTTTTAAAAATAGTCACTTTTCCTACTATAGTGTCTTGTATACAAAAGTCTTGTTTTATCGGTACGAGACCAAAAGAAGAAATGTGGTGTCCAGAGACCAAGCGACATTTTTAGAGTGTCCAGAAGACCAAAAACCCAAAAACATTTTATTATTTTATACCATTAATTTATTATTGCACGTTTATTTCCATTTTATCACTATAATTCTTGGAGAAATTTTATGATATTATAGAAATATGTAGATATGAACTTACATAGTGGCAACAATGAGTAATTTTAAATGAGTATGAAGAGGCATTTTAGTCTATCTTCTTGCAATGACGGTATTTTAATTAATTATTTTATAATGGTAAGGGTTGGTAGTTTTTTTAATCTTTGGTCAACATGTTAATTTCTATAACTTGGGAGCAAGCATGATGGTGCCTTTTTGTGCTCAAATGAATATATAATAGACATTTGTTTTGCGAATACACAATACAATTTAGACACTCACATCGCACGCACACTCACCCCTATAAATGCACATACACAAACTCTACCCCTATGAGTATCCTCTAGACTGAGCCGGCAAATCTTCAAGATTGACTAAGTCATCATTGGCACCTTGTTGTCGATGGAAACTCTGCCTACCGCTGAAAACACAACACAGTTAAATCCTAGAAAATTCGCTCCCACAGGGAATGAAACCCAGAACCTAAAGTGCTACTAAGGCTCTTGTAACCGGTAGGCTGTAGTAGACATAACATTATGCACAAGGAAAAAATATATGAAATGGTACAAAATAATCTTATAAAACCGTGCGAATTAGTATCATGACTCATGAGTTGAACTTGGTACCACTATGGCACAGTTTGGTAGTGCACTGATGTAGGGGTCTTCCCATATATGTTTTTTAAGCGATAACATCATAATAGTTATCAACAAAATTTCCTTGTACTATTTTCACATTTTTTAATGTATCAGAATGCCAATGTAATGGTATATATGTAATAGGTCCAACGATAAGTGGAAAGGTGTCCTGATTCCTGAGTCAAGGAAATCAGTTGTAACTCAAAAGCAAATATACAGTGCAGAAAGTAACCATATTTGTTGTATAATATAAATTGACCCGCGGAGATATACTTTCGCTGTGCTGCATATGTATTTATATATATGAGAACCATATAATATACTATATACACAACTTGATGCACCAGAAATCGACACAATCAAATCGGACTGTCACATCAGTTTCATCAGATTTTGGTTATTATATCTGAACCATCTTATCCGTTGGAAGGTTAAGATTTTATAAGCAAAGTTGGACGTTAAATGGCCAAATAGATGTGGGGTAGCAGGTCTGGTGCGCAAGTGGGTTTGTGCTGCCCAAACATGGTGTCCCCTGTGATGGAGGTAGAAATCAGAGAAAAGCAACTTCAATCAAAGGCAACACACGAATAAAAGGTGTTCCACAAACCTTACGTCTACATATGCACTTTTGCAAAACCAGCCCCTTTACTTTTCCTTCTGTTGTTATGGCTAGGGCCCTGTTTGCTATCTACACAAGTTCAGGTTGTTACATGTACAAGGTTCTAATAATAAGTGTGCAATGCTTAACATGTCGGTATGTCAGGGCTAATGTAAAATTGTTTCCTATATATGCGCATAGCGTGCCACGTACTGTGAAACTGTAAATATCATGAGGTCATGGTTTTTAATTTCTAATTTTTCCTACACTCTAATCCAATTCCATATAGTTGTTGTGACTAGAAGTTACTACAACTATTGATGAGAAGTTAGCAAACCAAATGATTGCCCACCATTAGATCTACTTTCTCGGCCTGGCCTGGCCTTTCCAAAAGGATAGCTGAGGAAGAGAGCAAAGTTGCCTGCTTGAAAGGAACCACTACGTTTTTATTTTCTCTATCAATTATTTATTGATCACTAGCTCTTGAATTGTCACCCAAAACAACTCCCAAAAACCAATTTGTAAGATGAATTGATCTAAGATACAGCACTTTCAGCGGTTAGGCAGCCATGCTAATATATTTCACATGTGAGAAACCTTCTAATATGTGTTGTTACAATTATTTGAATAGCACTACATATTTATGCACATAACCAAGAAGAGTGATAGACTAAATACAGAATTCGAGAAGTTCACCAGGAGACTCGGGGAGGAATAACAAATACAAAAGTACCTTCTTAATGCATCAAGAGAAATAATAAGTTTCCATGTTTGGTACATGGCTTCAAGGCCTCACACCGAAACCTAAGAAACAAATCCTATTAGGAGCTGCGGCTGTATGTTGGAGTATGTGGTTGAATAGGAATGACATGGTCTTCAATAATTCAAAACCTAACACTTCTTACAGGTAATCTTCAGGGCGACACATTGGATTCGGCACTGGTCACTGCTGCATAAAGAGGAGGACAGAGCAAAATTCAGAAATTGTTGCTTGTTGCTAGAGGCGGTGGTCATGGAGGTCTTTGCAAAGCTTGGATGGAATTTTAGAAACCGGATTAAAGCATAGTCTAAGTTTGGTTTAACACTCGTGTGCTCTTTATGTACTCTCTTTGAACCTTTGGTAGTTGAACTCTCGTTGATGAGATTGAGACTAAGAGCTCCCCTGTAAGAACAGCTGTGTACATTCATTGGAATGTAGAGGTTGGAACAATTGTTCCCTTATCTAAAAATAAGTTTCCATGCTCCCATGCATGTACTTGTATGCATATATGATTCGATAATGTAATTTTACTAGACTGGTTTAACGATGATATGGCTAGGTACTGTTTTAATACCAATAACCGATGAATATGTAGGGACAACGTACATAGTTAAGGGTTTGTATTCTCATGACTTAGATTTTGTTAACACAGTCGTTTTCTTAATCATTGAATATAGATTCAACCATGTCAATTTATCGCTTTCTAATCATTGCATATAAACTGAACCATCTAGATTATTTTCACTCTCTCTCTCTCTCTATCTTATTCTTTTTAAAATGTTATTTAAATTATACAAACATTTGAGTTTAAAATAAAATAATATTACATTGTGTCTTCCCCGAGAATATAACCAAGAAACCTACGTTTTAGCTGCCTAGGAACCACATGTTTCAGGTTCTATTAAAAAATGTTTCAGCTTCATAAAAATAATGTTACATGCGTACAGCTTAGTCACTCGAAAAATGTGACTGAGTGGTTTACAAAATCTTAGTTAACTGAGAACATGCAAAGCTCTATAATTATATTGCATCTGCCAAGTAAGCTATGGATGTTTTTTATTCTGTTATTAAACAATATATATCCATGCATGCTGTACAATTAAAACTGTATTATTCCTCTCAAACCTCATGCTATTTTATTATATATTCTAATCACAAACGAAACAAATGTTATATGCACTCTTTAGGTGTTTCGGATTGAGCTTATCCATAAGTGCACTTTGCTAATAATTCCGAATTTAAATATCAAGGCAACCTTTGCTCTTTATGCAAGTATATTCTGGTGCACTTTGCTTTCTGTCTTGCTTTTCCATATTTGAGACTAAATTACCCCCACTATCCTTAGGTGCGTTTGGTTGGACTTCCTTTTCATCATATGCAAGTTTTGCTGCCGTTAGCCAAATACTTTTAGAATTTGTACGTGATGATATAGTTATGGGAACAAGAGAAAATCTAATACAGATTCAGTAAGGCCACACATGAACTCTCCTCAGGTAATGGGGCACTGTCACTTGTTCTGAGCTTCTCATGAGCTCAAGATCATTTCTGAAAGTACTTCTATATAGGATGGATCGCATGGATGGAGCTCTCTCCAGTTGAATCTCCACTAATAAGAGGAGAAAAGGCTGCCATCTTTAACTGGTACACATAGATCATGCCTTTTCTTGATTCTTTAAACAATTTCTTCTTTCCTGGAAAAAGATAGGAGTCACGTAAAGTTACAAATAATCGTGTTACTACATGGTAGGCTAGCAATTCATAATTTTACAGAGAATAAAATTGTTATTAATAGTCTTACGCTGCATCCAAAATGTTTTCAGACTTCATAGGAAATATATATTAAATGAAACAAACCACGATCCATTAATTGATCACAATAATCATTTTCATCGTACCATATTAGTTTGTTGATTGCAAACTGAGCCTAGCTCGGTTGGTTAGTGTTTTTTTTAATGGGAGACCTATAGTGATTTCATGAATATCACACGTTAAACCAACCTAGTCTTTTGTAGATGCTTGATCATAGGTGGGTAAGGTGTATGTATGTGCGCTCGTAGAAGTGAGTATTCCTGTATGTATATGATTATCCCCATTTCTACTGTGTACTTCATAGAAAAAAAGAAGAATAGTCTCTTGCATACCTCAATGTAGCACATACGTTTATTTTCCACTTATTTTTGCATCATCGTCATCGTGCAATATATACCAAGAAAAGACATTTGTTCGTCCATCATGCATACGTCAGCTAATTGGCCCGCAAACAACCTTGTCTTTTTATTGTTATTGGTGGTGTACAGTCCTGGCGAAGAAAAGGATAACAAATGGCAAAAGAATCCATCAAAATACGTGGACGACGATTGAATAGGGATGGGCTGATTAGCAACGTTGATATATATCTCTATATTTCTTTCTTTCTCTCGGAGCTAGGGCGTATCTGTCCCTATGTCCGTTTGACCCTTTATTTAAGTATGACTGAAAAAATTACGTCACTTAAAAAAATGCCAGTGGTTACATTTTTTGATTAATATCATCTAAAGTGCTATATATTAGGGGTCATTTCTAAATGAACCTTATTAAGCTTAAAACACAAAAAGTTTGTGGATGTCTAGTAACAATTAGTAGTGCTCCATGCCCGTGTCAAGAACTGAAGACGTTTCGGTTTGGTTACCTATGATCATTGAGCTGAGTACATTTCCTGTGCGCGTTCTTTTTGTGTGTGAATTGAGGAAGAAGATGAAGATGCTACTACTACTACTTACCGGCGTTGGCGAGTGGCAGTTCACATTATGCGGTAAAGATACTAGAGCAGCAAATGGTCCATTTCTGTATAAGCCGGCAGCTCCCAATAATGTTGACGAAAGGGACTGGATCTGGGTGACACTTGGCTGTCAAGGCCGGGCCGGAGAGGCTCGGTCTAATATAACGGGGATTCATCCGTGGCAGGGACAAGGAAAGAAAGGTGCCCGATGGCTAGCTAGGTCACGAGGATAAGGACCAGACGACGCCATGGCCAATGACCTTTGTGCCAGCCTGAGCTTCTGTGGCTGCTGGTGGTTAGAAAGGGACGGGAGCTGCGAGAGGGAGAGGGGAGCAAGGGCCTAATGATTTGACGGATTTGGGCGCGCCAATGGAAAGAAGCAAAGGTGGCGAGCGCTTTGGGGAAAAGAGAGGGAAAGCTTGTGACTGGGCTTGGCTTAGTTGGAGGGCGCCTTTCCCTGACCCTGCGCTAATATTATATATTTGTAATAAAGTCAAGTGCTGGTTTTGGTCCACCTGCGTGGCTTTTCCTCTACATGCTGGACGTAAAAAGCTTCGAGCCGGCATGGCCAATATTGTGTACTCTGGCTTCATCAGGGTAGAAAGAATCCAAGCTACCTCTTCTTCTTCTTAAAGTTTATTTATTTTGATACCAGAAGATTGTATATGTAGTATTTGAACGCTGTGGATGGGATTCACCAACCGTTTTACTAGGTATATACTGAATATTT